>VZTZ01014934.1:0-31031 GCA_013400955.1 Drymodes brunneopygia | reverse complement strand
TGTTGCCAGCTGTGCAACATCTACCTAATTTATGCCCCCAAATTAATCTCACTGTTTTGAAAAGATGATCGTGTGGCACCAGAGCCCTCATTTAGGCCAGTATTCCACACTGAGTTTGCAGGGGGATTCACTCTAAAGCTAAGCCCTAGTGCAAGTTTGTGCAAAACCAGTTCCTCACACTCTGGAATCAGGTGTGTGTTTTGGGGCAGCAGCATCATACACCAGGATCTCTGGATGCCCTTATGTAAATCACAATGTAAGGAGCCCCCAGTCCTGATCTGTGTTGAAAGAAGCAGATCTCAAGTCAGAAGTAAGATTGGATGTGATGCTGGGCCAGGAGTTGGAATCAATGGATCATGGGGGTTTCTTCCAACTCAGCTTATTTTGTGATTCAGCTCCTTGATTGTGCAGCAATATAAGCAAGCCTTTTTCAACACACTTATAGAACCCTAACAATAAAGGAGTTGAATTATTTTTAGTAATTTTTGAGCAATTCATTATTAGCTAGCAAATAAGCTTAAAAAACCAACCTCATTGGCCACTGTCAGGAAATTTGTCAACACAAAGAAATAAATGCATCAAACATTATCCCATATGAATTATCTGGGTTGCCCAGGTAAATATATAACCTCTTTCCAATTTTAAGAACTGCTGCCCAGCTCTCCTCACGTAAAATGCCAGTGATTGCATGTGCAATAAATATTAATGGTTCATAAATTAAACAGCGTTATTCTTCTTGACATAACACCATTTTGCAAGGCCCCATGGAAAAGGTACAGGCAGTTTGCTGAGCAAACTCTGATAGAAGAAAAATATGCCTTTGTTTTCACATTTGAAAGTGCTTGTCAGGATTTATAGGATATATACGCAAAAGGAAATTAAGGCCACATTTTACAGACAGCTACCATATGCCCCCAAATAACAAAGAGCAATAAAAGGAAAGTGTGATCTGTGAAAACAGTTTGATTTCTAGAATTACATGTATGAAATGTAGATGCTTTCAGCCTAAACAATTTGTATAGGAGGAGCTTATGTGACATAGACAGCCCAGAATCTTCCCAAGCAAGCTGCATTGTCCACATTACAGCAGTACCAAGGCTTCATTTTTGGGTGATTAAAGCCAGGCAAGCTCTGTCCCCTTGAATGCCACTTCCTAGAAAACATCAGCACAGACACAAGCCAGGCCAGAGTGACACACTGGGTGCCACCTGGCACACAGACATTACTGCTGGGGCGAATTTCAACACTAGCCCTGGAGGCAACCAGTGGAGCTCCCCTGCTGGGGTTGCAGGGAACTTTGCCCACCCCTGGGCAAGAAATGCAGGAAAAGGTGAAGTAGGATGGTGAGGAAGACTGGTACCAGCTTCATAGCCTCATTGGGCAGGCCTGGAAGGGTCTTAAAAATGCAGAATGACAGTGGATAGAGGGGAATAAAATATTAGTGAAGACATGCAAAAAGAGTGATGAAGTGCTTAAATTAACAAGGCAAGAAATTCATATCAGTAGCAGCATTTTAAACAAACGGGAGTGTGAGTGTCCCCTTATGCAAGCCAAACAAGAGATGATGAAACCTGGGGCAGAACTGTAACTGTGCAGACACAGAAATGCTGCTACACAGAATGCAGCAAAGTATGGCTATTCTTGAATCAGAAAATGAGAATGAGAGACACAGTGAAACAATTGTCACATTTGCAGGCTGGGCCATGGCAGAGATACTGGGTGGTCTTGTCTTCAGTGCCTGGAAAAAAAAAAATGGGAAAGAAAGCGACCTTTAGCAAGAAAATGGCAAAGGACTGAGTTTTGTTAACTGAATTACCAGAGAGTTATCCAAAATGCTACAATCTTAACTTGCATCTACTAAGTGTGCAAAATACCCTGAATCTGGGTTCAGATATGAGATTTCCAGTGATGGCAAATCACAGGAAAAAAATGTAAGTGTATTTAGATCTCCAGCAAAGGCCTGTCACTCTTGAAGGTATTTCAGTTCAGAAAGATGGACAAACTGGAAAGAATCTACATTAAGACACCAGAAAGCAGTTCATTAAGCTTTAGGGTGAAAGACAACAGGATGGAGTGAGGGAAGTTGACTGAAGGCTGGCTGGTTTCTCTTAAGGTATAGGAGATGACAGTGAGATCGTATCTTCTGTGACAAAGCCTGCAAAAGCACACTTGTTGAGAAAATGGGTAGGGAAGGAATTGCTGATGGAGGAGCCTGAGGGACTGGGGAGGATATAAAACATGCCAAAGTAAGTTTTTTAGTCACTCAAAAAATAAGCTTAGAGTTCCTAAAGTAAAGAGGACGGACATTTCTGATGGTGCAGGTAGACCGAAACTTAGAAACTCAGTCAAAGAAAATGCTGTTTTCTGCCACTGTCTGTTGCCAGGAAGGACCAAATCAGGTCCCCAGGGGAGAACCAAGCCACCAGCAAATCAGTTCAGTGCCGACAGTTTATAAGCTGTCCATTCCTTATTCGAAATGGGACTTGAACCAGTCAAGAAGGCTGTGGTTTCAGTTAATATAGAGTAATACAGGTAGGGAGATACTGCACTTTTCTCTCTCTCTCTAGTGTACACCTAATTGAAGATGGCACATGTTTTTTCTCTCACAAATATTGATTCACTGCATACAAGCTGAGCTGGGCATTAGCACACTTGGGAATGTATAAGGGAATACATTTTCTCACCTTGGTGAAACTGAGGGGGTATTAGGTGCAGAAAAGAGACAGGACAGAGGTATGGAGATGAAGGACACCATATCTAAACTGAACTCACAGGCACGTATTCAACACTACCAGATACTTATGGAGAACACTGCATTTTTCCCACTATTTGAAAGATTTTGGGTTGCTCTGGGCATTGGAGTTCAAGTCTTCATCCTTTCCTGGGGGTTAATGAGAGAGTCTTGGCTGAGAAGGTGTCAGTGGAGATGCTAAGGAGCAGAAAGGTCCTGTGCAGACAGTAATGCAAAACTAAAGGATATTCACACCTCTAGTTTTCACAAAGCTACTTCTTCTGCTCACCTAATTCCTTTACAGCATTTCAGAAATATGAAAGACTGAAGAAGATAGTGTAGGATCTGATAAAGGAAAGCATTAGGTAACCCTAAATGTTAGTTATTTGGACTTCTAACTTCAGGTTCTTGTGACGGTAAGTGTCAGAGCTCTGTTGGGGACTTGGGTTCTGCAGCTTTACTATGACCCCAAACTGGGGCTCCAGTACTGCTACTTTGGCATTTATTCCTTTATAAATGGAGTATATCCTTTTGAATTCTCTACCTGGATCAAAACAGCCACATATTCAGCATCCAAAGAATCCCTGTCATTTTTTACAATCAGCAGAAAATACAATCTTTAAGTTGGAAGTAAAGAATATAGAAGTGCAGAACACCTGCTTGCTACAACCTCAGCAACAGGTCTGGCTCTGAATTGCTGAAACGTGGCAATATTCAGTAATTTATAGAGCAACAAAGACAAAACAGTTGGAGATTGCACTTTCATGACCAACAAGCCAATAAAACAAAAGTAGGGGGGAACATGATTTGAAGTAGTCAAACTAAGTGACACAGATATTTCTGCTTCCTGCAGTAAATAAAACATGCTGTGTCAGCTGCAAAAAAAACCCATTCCAGCAATGCTGTCCATCTTAAAAGAAAGGCAGCAGTGAGGGAAGGTAATCTGCCACAGTTCCAGCAACTTTGATGTGGAGTTTGTTCCTCAAAAGGAGCCAGTATGGAGACAAGAGCTGCTCCCCACAACAGCCTCGTAGGCAGGTAGGGCAGAGCTTGAGGCTGGACTAGAGAGAAACAAAACTCCAACCACTCATTTGTAAAACTACAAGAGTTACCTCTTGTATCACAGCACAGTATTCCCATGCTTTGAAAAAGAAAATATGTAAGCTTTCCTAATGTACCTATGTTACCACAGTAATTTCACTGCCTTTTCCTCTACACATGCCCTGCAAAGGGAAGGACTTTTTTTCTGTACACTAAGCATTGCTGTTTTCACAAGTACAAATGCTTCCATCCCACAGCCTGGGGAGAAGGCTATTGAGTTCAGTGTGTTTGACCAATACAAAAAAGCTGGGCAAGTCACAAAGGAAAGATTTTGACAGCAGTCCATGAAATTTTAGGACAAAGAAAAAACAGATTAATACAGCAAACTCCTAATGGTTTATTCCAGGCAACTTAAGAGCTTGAGCCACATGGCCTGTTCCTCCACATCAGCCAGAAAGGTGCTTATTTCTCACAGCTAAGGAATAATAAAATATCAGAGAACAACAAGCTGGCAACTTCCCAGCCTTTCCTACAGCCAGGACCTCACCACTCTGCATATGAAATGTACTGACTGAACTATCACACTAATCTTTATCTAGCCAGTGATTTGCAGGCAGTGGGAAACAAACAAGCAAACAAATAATGAGATCATGAATTTCCTGAAGCTATGAGAAAAGTAGGTATTGTTTGCATAGTAATTACTCTGGTTCAATTACAGTATGAATAGTCTTCAAAGAAAAGTTGGTCTCCTTCCTCTGAGGGCAAAAATGAATAAGAAACTATGATTACTTTCCCTACTCATTTCCATGAGACTTGAAGTATTTCCTGTAGAGGATGAAAAAGATAGTACTTATCATGAAAACAAGACATTTATTTTCAAGAGATATAGGAAATTCTACACACTACGCCTCTAAAACCTTCTGTTCATTGCCCCTTATGTTCAATAATTTTTATCCGAAAGCAGTGCTTCTTCTGAGATAGACTATCAACTGCTCTCCAGTCACATTTATACATCAGGCATGTTAATATAAACCTGCAGTCATGCTGCTGAGGTCCATGTTCTAAAAGCCGTCTTGATTAGTTTTCCATACTATCTTAGTTTCATGGATGACACTGAGACTCCCCATTTGCACAGTGAGAATAAATCCCTAAGATCATAACACTATGCATTTTGAAACCTGCAGATGACTTTCCCCAAGAAATTGCACAAATAAATCACTTGAAAGCAATAACAGTGTAGGAAAATTATACAGCTCCAGACAATGTGCAATCAGCCAACGCACACTGTATATATTCCTTTGCCTTTATCACACTTGACAAGCCTATGGTTGGAGACTGACAACAGAGACTGCCTGCTCATCAGGAACAGGGCAGAATTTATAGAAATACTTCTCAAAAGAAAGCACTCCAGATGGAGTGCCAAATCTCCATATCAGCTCCAGACTGGTAATAATTTGTGCTCTATCTTCCTATAAAGCAACCTTTTCTTACAAGAATATTCAAAGGGCTTTTGGAGCTGAGTGTAAATGCTTCAGCTATAGTACTTCCACTAAAATGACATAGTGTAACTATGAGGAGAACAAGCACAGATGATTCAGGATATGGCAAAATACATGGAAGTTGCCTCTTGCCTCTAAATCACCACATTAAAAATTGTTTAGCTGAACTGAATGGCTGCCTAGCAAAACTTGCTGCTGAAATCATCCAGTTTCTAGTTCAGAGGAGTCAGGTTCTGAACACAAGCACATTGACACGGATTGAGAAAATATTAACTATGCCAGTGAAAGAAGTGTGAGGCTTTTATTGAACCCAGGGTACAAGAAATCACTGCCATTGTCAATGGGCACAAGCCCACGATTTTTACTACTGCTGCCAGCTGTGGAACTAAAAATTCAGCAACTCAGCAGAGAGGCCAAGGACCACGCTGCACTTTCACAGTCATTGCAGCAATACCTCTCAGGCGCTATCTGTACACCACAGAGGACTCACACTGGAGTGTGCATTATCGTTACCACCTTTGCCAGTAATAGCTTTCCCAACAGGTGATGCAAAAGTGCATCTCTGCTGCTTAGGATGTTTAGTTGCTGCATCTTTCAGAGCATACAGGAGGGTCTACCCTGCTTTCACATGCCCATGCTGACCTGTGTGGGGACCTTCTGAATCTGGTCTTTCCACAACTGCAAAAAGGCAAAAGGACTTTTACCTGGCAACACTACATGTGCGAGCACAAATGGGATTTGCCCTTTTGCAATGCCAGCAGTGTGGCAAGCAGGAAAGGACACTCAGCTCCACCAGTTTTGCACCAAACCATAAGGGCTTTCTTTGGCAAGTCTTTTCCTGTGCTGCTCTGACAATGAGCAGCAAGCTCTGCTTCATCAAATTTGAGATGTCAAGAGAAGAATAAATATTCATGCTCTGGGTCAAATACTGAGAAGTCACCACACTAGGAGCAGTACAGGGGAATACAGTAGCCTGCCAATAAAGGAACTTACATACTGGGCAAACCAAAGGATCATCTAAAAAGACTCAAACCCAAACTGTTTGCAGACATCCTGCAGAGCAGGTTGGATGGCATGTGCAGGCAGCAGTAGGAACAGCCTTTGCAGCTGACACCACTGGAGCACAGGGGAGGAAGCACCCTGGGGCATACAGCACAGCCCCACTCCTACCACCATGGTCCCTCTGAGCAGCTGCCCCAAAAACTGCATCTCTATGGCTACTGACACACAGCAAAGCAGGAAATTATTTGCCTCAGGACCTGAGCTCAGAGTGATGCATGAAAAACATCCACAGAAAATCACCCTGTACAGCTGGAATTGGAATCGATAACTTATCAGCACTACAGAGAAAGGGAATAATCCCAGTTCTCTGTGGTCTGGTGGTTCTGCCTACTGACTAGGGCTATTCTGTAGCAGTCAATATTTTTGCAAACTAGATGTAATTCATGCACAACTACAATATGGATTGAGAGTGGCTGAGGAGAAAGGGCGATAACAGAACAAAACCTCTGCCTGGACAGTCCTGGGATTTGGAGCACTACCGAAGCCCCTCCATGAGGTCACACAATTTCTTTGTCTGTGGCAGCCCTGAAAAAGAATGGGTGTCACACAGACACCATGAATTGTGCTCCCAAGGGGAAGGGCTGATAACATCACTGGTAGGTGAGGAGAGACAAGAAAAATAGTAAGTCCTGCCTCATGTGTTGGCAGTTGTTATTATAGCTTCCCAATATGTAATACTATTTCCATAAGCAAGAATTACATGGTGTCTGTTTTGAGAAGAAATTTTCTGGCACACTTCAAAAGCACAAAATTCAGAAAGAATTGTTTTTAAAAGGACTTAATAGTGTATGAAAACTGTTCCATTTACAGTCTAAAGGAAAAACACAAATAACTTATCAACCCCTAAATCGTGTGCAATTTGATGCACCAGTAACAAGTTAAAAATTAATAATCCTGGTCTAAAGGAACCAACTCTCTTTCACTTTATGTTGACGGTCATTTACGTGAGTTGTGTGTATTCATCCAGACAAGAAGAGTATAACAGACACTTGCATAGAAAAAAAATTCTATTTTTGTAGTTGTATCGAGTTGTCACACTGTCACACAGACAAATTGGTTCCATATTACTGAGCCATGCTGAATTATGCCAGGGGAGGAAGGAACATCCCTGCTTCACTACACTGTGGAGGAGTAGACTTAGTGGGATGAAAAAAAAAAAAAAAAAAAGAATTGATGAAAACAATCCATTCTCATCTGGATTTGTGGGTGGGCTCCAGGTTATTTTGGTAACTCACTTGCACAGTATATTGCTGCAGTGTGCAAAAAAAGAAATTAAATCAGAGTACTGCACCCACCACAGCTTTAAGCCCAGGTAAGCACCCTACACCCATGAAGGGTGGAAATACATGTAAGGAACTACCACTTCCCTCATAGTACTGATGGAAAAATGAGGCATGGGCTACTGCAGTCCCCAGGCATCTATTTGTGTGTCATTGTCAATAAAATTTTTTGCACATTTGGGCCTAAATTGCTTTTCAAGGTCACAGTGCATACCATGGGTTGCTGCTGTCTGTTCTCAGACCCCACCTCTTTTCTCCTCTTTGAGTCTATAGACAAGGAAATGGATTTTAAGGTAAATATGGGACCTTTTGATACCTGTACTCACGCAAGGGCCCTTCTCTCCCTTCAACTGAACCAGTTAGAAGGAATTTATCTGACTACTGATATCAAGTTCTGCTAAGCTGTGATACCTTTTTTGTTTGTTTGTTTTGGCGTTTGAAGTTTATAAGAATTGGACTCAATTTAATACAAGTATTTCTAAGCAAGGACATGTGGCATTTCTTTCAAAGTAATTTTGTTCTATTATTATTGGAGTAACTTCTTATGTATGTGACTAAGTCTCTGTGTCAGCACAAGATTAAACCTTACCAGAACAGGATTGTACCAGAATTAGGTCTTTCATATCAAATGCATCTTTGAAAGACTCAAATAAATGAGGAATGAGAGTTTAACATGAAACTAAGCACACTTGTCAGCTGCTGTTTTTCAAATGAGCCATCTAGTACTCTCACTCTTGGAAAAGCAGAGATAGAGTGTCAGAGGAATCAAGTGTATCCCAAGGGCTTGGGTTTGAACACTAAAAAAAAAAAAAAATATGGTAATGTGATTCTTCCTATACAGAGATTCAAGAAGACAGCAGTGAAAATTATTAAAAGCTTGTTTGGGGAAATTTCTGCAACCAGACTACATAGAAGACAGTTTAAAACACTGAAAATTATTAACATAATAAAAATGAGAGTATATATGGTGCACTCAGTTAACAGTAAAATTTTGTAATTACACTGCCATGGCTGCTTCCAGCATGTATCAGCTCCAGTCTCACCAAGAAGGTTCTTCTTGCTTCCCATGGACTCAAACGTGGTTACTTGGATGAATTTATCTATCCTAAAATCATATAAATATGGAATAAAAAGCAAACAACAAAGTGAACACAGAAACCCACCTGTGATCTGCAGGATCACAGAACCAGATCAGAGCCCAAGGGTGTCCCACAGCAGAGCATCTCTGTCCCCAGGCTCCCCCAGAGCCACTCTCAGTAAGAAAACTGCATTAAACGTCATTGCTTCTGAGAGGGGTGCCAGAGGTGGAGCAGAGGAGAAGGTCACCTGAGCCTGGCTGCAGGCTCCCCTCTGTCCCGGGCACCTCACCACTACACAGAAACACGTGGTGGGAAAAGGAAAACCCTGCATAACAACAGACTGGCTGAGTGGATAGAGCTTAACAACTGGCCATGAAAACAAAGAAAGAAAAAAGCCAGGACTGTACTTGAGAAATGCCCTTTAGGCAAGTTAATTCTTATCATACAGTCAGATCAGTCAACTGCAAACACAGTTACAGATCTCTGTAATAAAATGTTAATGGTTCTTGTATACTGTTTCCACAAGGTACTGTAGCAAAAAAAAAACGCTGCTCACACATTTCCACACTTTCGCTTTTGTTACTGCTGAAACTTACATCTGAGAAAGCCAGTTTACTGTAGCATTATTCCTTTTTTTTTTTTTTTCAGCTGTATTTTTCCTTTAAACCTTAGAGAATATTTAAAATTCCTTGCACAGGACAATGGCAAATAAGATTAGGGAATGCATTTCAAATGTAGCATACTAATAGCATTTTTGGACTCTGTAATAAATCATCTCTCTTCTTTGCAAGCAGTAGAGTAAATGGACAAAATCTCTGAAATATACATCTCCACACACGAGCTTCATACCTTCGCTCTGATCTCATCTATCCACATCTCTGGTATCTTGGTATTGTAGATACAGTGTTAGTGCTTTTAATATATCACACAACAATCGAATAATCTCAACTGCAAATACTGTAGGAGCACAGCAGCCTGCTGATACCCATCAAACCATTGCAGCCTTCACCAGGGCCAGTTGTCAGCAATAAGCAGCCAAATACACCTTGCTCCATCTGATTCACTTTATCGCCTGGTTTTACAGTTCATGTTTAGCACTGAACTGACAGAAGGGAAATGTTTTAGCATTCGATGTGAGGAGCACTTACTTCAGCACGCTGGAGCTTTGTTTTTGTACCTAACCTTTGGGTAATCTCACCTCTCCCAAGGGCTTCTGACATTTGTTTGTTCTGGGGCACTGCAGTTTACCCTACTGCAAGCAGGAAGATCATGACAGGGTATTTCTATTATCTGATAGTCTTTCAGCTCACTTTTCCTTTTCCTTCCACATAACATAAGCACAAACCACTGCTTGTGTTTTCCATCTCCTCTTCACTATTTCACCCTGTATCTATTGAGACAACTACAAACTGTGCTTCCTGGTAGACACAAAAATGCAGTTCTCCTAATTCAGCTTTGAGTTCAGGTAAATCCCATCCCTCTGTTCAGCCTAGCAAGGGTGAAATGTCCAGGCCCATGCTATGCCTTCTAAACCCTGTCCTAGTTTGCAAGAAGACCTACTAGTCTTCCACAATAGACATTTCTTAACTTCTTTTTACTCTAGTAAAAACTAGTTTTAGTTTTACTAGTTTTAGTTGTTTCCAGTTTTCATAACTGGTAGAAATGAAAAAGAGCATAAAAGATTAGGGATTATGGAGCATGGGTGCATTTATTTTCAGAAAATTGCGTAGATAGAGCTGAACTTTCTTCTTCTAACACACATTCTCCAAATCCCCTTTAAGTTTAATTTTCTGTACTTCCCAGATAAGCATTCAGTACTACTTGGTTTTAGCTCATGCAGTCAATATATATCAGAAAATTGTTGCCCTCTGAATGCTAACTTACACATTTTCTTTCTTCAGTAACTTCAGGCTGGAGCAGGTTCTCCTTACAGGGGTTGGTGTTTGGGGGCTTCACAAGGATGAAATCTTTGCTACGGACTTCTGTTAGTCTTTACTGTTGAACCTCATGTTCCTGTGGCAGTGGAAAGGCTGCCACTTCAGGGCCAGCCTTCAGAAAACCTGAGCTTATCTGCAGCAGCAGGAGCCGAGCATGCCAGCTGACTCTTATTTTTGGTTTGTAAGGAGGCTCCTTTTCAGCACCAGAAGCACCACCAGCATCACAGCAACCATCACAGCCCGAGGGCAGGAGCACACCCAACGGGGCTGGCACCAGTGCAGGCTCAGCTCCCTGAAGCTAGTGCCAAGAAGGCAGCTGGAAGTCATGAAGTCTAGTGAGAAATTTTGATAGAAGCTGCCAGAAAGATAACTAAAAGCTGTTTTGGGGCTTTTCTTACACCAGGGACTCAGAAGCTCCACATATAGAAAGCTTAGGAATGAGGTCAGCAATTCAGGGAGCTGGAGAATTTGATGGTAAGCCAGCTGAGTTATTGTGATTGCAATGGAAACTCCACCTGAGGTTACAACCACTTCCTTCACCTCAACTGTTCAGCATGCATCTAGTCTGGAAGATCTTGTTTAGAAGTAACTGTTGACTCTTTTGGAGAAGATTTCTACAGCAAGCCAGCCAAGTTGGTGATACAATATTAACAAATCTCACTCACATAAAAATCCAGTTAGAGAAATAAATACACAACACTGCAGCTCTGGGGGTTTCCCCACTCCACTGCCTACAAAGCTGCAACTCCCAGGGTGCCCACAAGCTGTTTCAGACCCCATACACCCCTTCTGCAGCAACTCAGCATTTCTCTTCGACCCCAAAATAACCTGGCATTACTCTTGAAGCTATCCAGCTCTCCAGAAGCACTTAAAAAACAGCCACACTACAAACAAACAAAAAGCCCTCCACACTTCATAAATCACTCAGTTTCTCCAGTTTGTAACCCAGCCTTACTCATCATCTAGATAAAGCACGTCTTTAACTACAAAATATGGGTACATACTTCCAGTTTTTCCTCCTCACAGAAAAGCCTTCTCATTTAACAAATCTTCACAGCTTATCCCTCTGACAACGTAACCACACAGAAGGAGCAAAAACGACAGGAGTTAATTAAAACATAGGCAGAAATAACTTTTTAGAAACAAATGCTTTTATTTCTTCCAGAAATTTCACATGTTATCATTCAGTTACTGCTCGACATCCTGCTCACCTCCTCCTCCACGCCAGCGTGAGCAGCATTTAGGGTACAGGTCTCAGAGTACTGCATACAGTGCTGCTTTGGAGGTGTCATTCCTGATTAAAATCTGCATGTGGATCCCACTCCAGCAAGGTTGGATCTCTCCCTAGGACTGCCATCAATCTGTATAAGACCTCTCCATAAAACAAAAAGAAATAAAATCAAATGCTGCAGCTCTTTTTGTTCATCTGGCTCAGAAATGAATATTTAAATACAAAATGTTTGTTGTCACTTAAGGTGAGCTCTCTGTCCCAAGCCAATGAGTTGGCATCCTGCAAAGCCAGGCATATATTTGTACATCCAATAGTTTGCATTGTTATGAACAAGACTTTAGGGTTACACTCTGCATCTACTACCTCTTTAAATTACTCTTCCAGTATGCAAATATTAAACACTGAAAGAGGTAGATGAATGTCTGCATGAAATTACAGTAACAAAAGTAAAATTAAAGTGAACATTGTTCTGACAAAGTGTTTATTGGAAATAAGTAGCACCCTGACTCCAGTGAGGTTTCACTCTTCCCTGCTGATGCCTAAATTGGACGACATTGTTTCAAACTTATGCCAGTAAATAAGAGCTTCCATCTATAATATTGTCCCATTTGAATTTGATTTATAAGATCTAAATTTTGCACACGAAAGCATTTTTAAGAAAATCCTACAAGTTGGTTCCTCTGACATAAACAGCAACAGCAAGATAAAAAAGCAACACCAAGCTACTCTCGATAGCTTTTTTCCCATAACAAGTGTCCTGCAAACCAGATTTTCTTCTGTGTTTATTTTCAAACCTTTCTTCCATCTTTCAAACTTAAGAAGAAAGATATTCAACATCTTGAGCATGACTCCAAGTGCCAGGTAGAATTATTGCCCTGGGGAGGAAGGGCTTGCCCCTTAAATCTCAGGGGTTTTTTCTCACCTGGTGCCCAGGACACAGCTATCTTTCCACAGACTACTTCTGAAGCTGAGTGCTTGGACAAGTCCCATCATTTGGTCTCTGCAGAAGGTGTGCAGTTCATTCTGCACTTGAGAGCCTAGCATCACAAAAAACTTCCTGAGAAACTCTGAAGAAAAAAATCCTTCTATTTTTATTTTAGAAGACACCATTGTTGGGCTCAATTAACTTTGTCCCATCATTCCTTTTATACCTGGTAATTTAAAGTCATTGACATAACTGCAAACCAGTCTTAATTATCCCTCGCTTTCCTCATTCTCTTCTTTTGCTTCTAGGAGGGAGACATCCAGCTGTAGCTGTGCCACCTCCTCCCTAGCCTGACACCACATTTCTTATTGCAACTCTAGGCAGTCATTTGGCAGCAGGGAATGGCCAGCCCATGGAGGACAAGTCCAGCTCTCCCTGCCAAGAGACACTGGAAGGACATCGTGCTGCCATGGTCAGCCCCACACACACGGGGGAGAAAAACAACCCAAACCCACAGCACAATTTGGGGTTCCCCCAAAGACAGGGAAGGGGTTCAAAACTATGCAAAGTTAATCATGCAAGGGTGTGTGTACAAGGGGTCAGCATACACAAGGAGATGACTATCCCTTGCTACAAGCCCTGAGTACAGATGCCCTTCATAGGAAGAGGGTGGGAGGGAATAGTCATCAGTCAAGCTCATCCCCCTGCAGATCCTTTGAACTGTGCCCCTGATCCCTCTTGTGTACCTGAACTGCCCACCTGGATTGCCACAGCAATCCACACCCTTCCTCGGCCTCCTCCCAGCCAGACTCCCCAGCTCTTGCAGGGCTGGCTGGCACCAAGTGCCACAGGACCACCCTTCTGTTTTCCAAAGCAATAATCCCCATAAAATGTAATGGCTCCCAGAGGTGTGGAGTGGGGTTGGGAGGAAGCAAACAAAAAACCCAAAACCTTACCAGCATGAACAACTGGAAGAAGATCCCTTAAGTCACCAGATCTTCTCAGCCACCCATAGTCAGTTCTCCTAAACTACTCTAAAGAAAAAAAAAACCCAAAGAAAAGTAAAACAAAAGAAAAAGAGGACAAAACTCCCCAACAAAGAGTGAACAAATATTCTCACATTCAGCCTTTAATGGGACAGTCAGGCACTAAATGACAGTAATTCCCTTTCTCAGTAACTAATTGAAGTTGTTATTTTCCTCCTGACCTATGGATTCCTGCAGCATGAGCATTACTGCAAAAATCTCACAGCATCCTGTAGTAGTCTGGTCAATACCAGCTCTTATAACGGGCTTCAGGTGGGGCCCACTGATAATCCCCTGATGAGGCAAACACCAGAGACATCCAAGGAAGCAGATCCCCCCCAAGTTACTGGGGAAGCCAGGGCTCACCCTGGTTTGGTGAGAGCCCCTGCTAAATGCTTCTCCTAAGCTCCAATCAGATAGTTCAGAAATGCAAGTTAAAAATAGAGCTCCACCTTTCCTTCTGGAACAAGTGCAATCATTTCAGCTACTGTTAATAATGTGTCATTGCCAGGTAGTTGTCCTCACAAGCTACCTGACACCTAATCTATCACCATCAACTTATATTCAACTACAAATGAGAGATAACAGCATTTAAAGCTGTATAGAGCTCTTCCAGTTGGATTTAAAAAAAAAAAAAAAAAAAAAAAAAAGCATGAATGAAAAGCAAATATGCATTTGCTTCACTTATCTATCAAGTCTGGCTCACAGCTCAAGGTCTACAAAGGTTGCAGGGGGGGATTTTAAAATTTCTACAGTCTTCCCAAGAGTTTAAACTCTACATTAACAAGCAAAGATAGATTTGAGCTACCAACACTGCAAGACACCACTGTAATATGGCCCCAACAGTCATGCCATCCAGTCACAGTGCTCCTGTTCACAAAAGCACATTGCTATCTTCAGCCAAATCATGCAGGAGAAAATCACATTCATGCTCCCTGGTACTGCTGCTTCTCAGTAATCCATTACTGCATTCCAGCAGGTCCAAACCCCCTTCTCAAAGGCATTTCTTCCATCAGCTCTTCAGAGGCATGGCAGAAGGGGCAGAAAGCAGCACACCTCCAAGGCACCGAGGGTCCCTCAGTCACTCTCAGGTACACTCTCTGACTTTGGGATATCAGTGAGACAGTACAGCAGTGTTATCACTCTCCCAGCAGGAAAGCCTTTTTGGCTCCCTTGAAAAATGAAGCCAGACCTACCTGAAGTTTAAAACAAGGTGGTGGAGACACCATTCCCTGCAAATATCTGCAGAGGAAAAGCTCCCATCTACCCACCTGCACAGGGATGCACCTGGAACAGAGCAGAAGTCACAATTTTTCATCTCCAACCACAGCACAAGAAATCCCTTCCCTGCCTGCTGCTGATACCCAGCACAATGACAAGGCAATCAAGAGTCAGGAAACATCTCAACACTCTGGATCATCTCTGACACCCAGAAAGTAGCTTTACTAGCACCCTAGGACCAGCAGGCTGCGGGCTCTTTCAGCACCTAGGCAGTTTGCTGGAACTTCATAATCCTGAGCCTTTACCTCCAATTCAAATACTTCATTTAAACACAGCAAACATAGTTTTAGTACTTGGTAGGTAAACATGCAGTACCTTTGGAAAAGAGGCAATCCACAATCTGCAGGAAATGAGCACCACTTCTGACGTCTTGTGTATTTTATACTTAAAAGTTTATCGTAAGCCCATAGTATATGTATGATTTTAGTTGTAACTTGGTTTCTTCTCACAGCTGCATCTGGGAAAACAATCTCTCCTGGAAGCTGTTTTTCTATCAATAAACAATTAGAGAGGTATTTTTGGGAGGACAGTTTTTCCATCATCTGGAATTCTGGCTTGGTGCAGTTTTTTATACCTAACCTCTAGTTTCCAGTTCTTATACTTACCTGTATGTGCACTGTACCTAGTCAATACCAAAGCCCAGACATCACATACTTGCAGTCTTGGCAAGTTTTGTGGGTTCTGACAAACATGCAGCTGAATTTCTCACTAATCTTTCAACAGGACCTCTAAAAGAACTTCTACCCTTTAATACCTCTGTGCCATGCACACATCAACTGAACAGCACTCCACAAAGCACTATTAAAATCTTTCAGTTTCCAGGAAGTATATACAAATTTTATATCATATTTGAGAAAAGAAAATCACTTCAGGAGCAGAGAGAAAACAGAATAATGTGCCAGATGACAGGATTAATTTAGCATTTATAGCATATCACTAACTGCACCCAAATTAAAATCTCAATGACAACAAAGAAATATTATTTTGGCCTTAAAAGCAAGAGTGTCATCAAAACAATGTCCTTACCAAGTCCTTAAACCTCAAAAATTATTTTTGGGAAATGTATTCTTTTTTACTCCCTCTAAATGTTGCCTTCTCTAACTTATAATGGTGTCTCTTTCCTCATTTTCCCCTTTATCACAGGATCACAGGCCTAAGAGATGCTCATACTCTGGCATCCTCAGACTCGTCAGATTTCCCCAGGACATCTGGTATTGGCACTAAATGCCACAATGCCAGTAAAATCATAAGAAAACCAGTAAGCACTGGAGATCCCTTAAATAACCTTTCCCCAGCAGTCTGAACTCCCTTCCACGCAGAGAATGCACCAAGGCTACTGCAGAAGCTTTCACACTTCTCTCATAATCCCAGTAGCCTATTTTTTACAGGAGAGTGGTGGGAGAATGATGCTCCCTGGAGGTGTTTCCAGGTCTAGTGAATTCACTGTCGTGCTGCAGTCCTATACTTACTTTAAATTGAGGTTTCTTAGGCCACATGCATAAAAGACAATCTCAGCCTCATTTAAAACTAGGTATCTCCGGAACTTCTGATCCATAAGGAGCTTGGAAACACTGGCAATACACGCTTGCTAGTTCAGAAAGCATATTGGAAAAACTACGCAGTACTGTGTAGTTTTTTCTTGTTTGTGTGTGATTCTTTTCCAAGAAATGCTGTATGTTTACAAAGGTTTAAGGCCAAAGTTCTGTACAGAACAGAATTTTGTTCTGAAGTACCAGACCATAGTACCATAAAGAACACAAGGAAATGCTAAGATGCTGCATTTTGCTCAGTGTGCTGGCAGAGAACTGTGTTCCCAACCAATCCCCATGGGCTTCCTTTAAAGCCAATCAGTCCACAGAATAAAAATCTCAGTTAAGATCTGTTCTTGCAGCATGCTTTTGCTTCCAAGGTGCCCTAGCTGAGCTCATCCTAGGCACCACTCCATAGTTAGATAAGCTCTTGGCTGCTACCTGTTGTGCCCAATGGATATGTCCTGACTCCTAAGGGACTCACACACACACCTGCAGCAAAGAGACTGTCTCAGATCAAGTCACACTCATTTCACTTGACAGCTACATCTTCAGCCCGAGGTAAGAGCTCCTCAGGGCTGATGGTTCAGGGAAGAACAGTTCCTTGGCATATCCTTATTCTGGGGAAAAGCATTTATGGTTGAGTTTCTGCTTCCTCATTTTCCAAATGCTAATGTCCTCAGCTTAAAGCTATTATTTTTATGATCATGTTGTTCACTGCACTGATCCCAATCCTGCAGCTCAGGATTACTGGCATGAGCCCAGCAGCTGGTGGGCAGCCCAAGAGATGAAAAACCCCCCAGGGGCACAAAGCCCATACCACTCGTACAAACTATATGTTCCACTCCACTGCTTTCTTCTCAAACCGCTGTAACAGCTGTAAGATGCTTTCAGCCACCAAATAACAGAGGCTGTGAGCTCCTTGCCAGCAGCCACAGCAAGAGCTCATGCCTACTACTTGAAGTCAAATTTCTGTCTCCAGCAGGGGCTCCCCAACTTGCTCTGCTCTGCTGCATCCTTTCCAAATAGCTGTAAATTGAGGTTATTGTAAGACACTTAAAGCTTTCAAGTAGCAAAGCTGAGCTCTGCTGCTCTCTGACATTCACTCTAAGAGCCATAGCAGAACACATAAGGCAGCTTACCACAGGTCTGCCCAAGCTCACTCCCAAACCAGAACCAGGAAGCACCAGAGAAACTTTCACTGTTAACTTCCTCAGGACATAGAAATGCACACGATTTTTCTAATCATTACAAGTTAAAAAACCAACAGTTCCATGATTTATTGCTCTTTGAAACAGAACGGATGACTGGAGAATTGTGTCTGCCCTTACCTATGTCCTAAATAAAGTTATGTGAACAACCAAATACAGTGGCAGAGTTTAAGCGCACTCAGTCCTAAGGTGTACAGACAGCACAGGGACCTGATCACCTGTTTGTGTTTAAATGTATTCAAATGCATCATATATAAAGTGCAGCTATCAGATCACTTTACTTTTATCCTCTGTGATCCACAGTAAGAGCAACAAGGATTCAGGTGGTTTTCAAAAAAATGCATTGTTCTATTATGCTAACACATACAGCACAAACCCCAAAATACAACACTTATTCCTAATATTCCCTGCAAATCCTTGTCTGATTGCCTGTTGTCTGCATGATCATAAAAGCAGAGCAGTAAAAAGGAAAAGAGATGCTGTTGGAATGAGAGAAAGGGCTTACCAGGTCATCCTTTGCTCATTCATAATATTATTTGTTGATTTTTCAGTTAACACTTCTTACCACTGTCGTATTGAAGTTTTTAACCTCTTTTTCCCCTAAGGGCTTTTCCAAGAAACCATGGATGTTTCATTGCCTGGGACCAGAGTTAAAACCATCAACAACAGGGCTATGCCACACCCACTGTTCAGCTGAAAGGATTTAGGTTTGAACAGTGAAACCCTGCAGGCTCTTTCCTCTAAGCATTTGTAATTCTCTCATTCTCCATGCTACAGCCATCAGCCACCTGGGAAGCAGTGCCTGATACTCCTCCTCTGCTTTCTCCGCTGTTTTAACTAAGTGGATTATGAGGATGCAGTGGTGGTTCCTTCCTGGCCCGGATAGAGAGGTACCACAGCCACATAGCCCCTGCTCTGACAATCAGGTCTGCTGTCTGGAAGCCCTTTTGCAGCAGGGACCCAGCACAGACAGACACAGACTGCTGACTGAGAAATGGGGATGGTTTTCCCCTGTGAATTTATATTGGTCTTTATTTTGCTGCCTGAAACCTGGCAAACTCCATCTTCTGTGTCACAACTGCCATCTGCAGGTACCCGAACTCCTCGCTGGGGAACAGCCTCTCCCGGGAATGGAAAAGGGGATGTGTCTGGCAGAACGGCTTTTCCTCCCCTTCCACCTCACTCACTACTTTTCTACCTTCCCATCTGTTAATCTCTCCTGCCCTCTCTGCTTTCTCCATATGCTTGCTCTGCTAACACCTATATTCTTCCTCACCTTCACATATGTCCATCTGCTGATGCAATGGAGTTGCAGTCTAAGCTTTCAGCTACCACCAAGCGTCAGAAAGAAATGTAATCCCTAATCCTTCCTTAGATCTCACCCTCCTTCAACAGCAGCAAGGAAACTAACCACCAGTGCGGCCTCTTTATACTTCACTGGGATACCACTACTTCACACAAAACAACCAGAAAGATCAAAATCCCCTAAACGAACATTCCCCCTCGTCCTCAGAGCCTCCTTCAAGCAGCTGCTCCCTAGGGTTGGCACCCCAGTCAGGAGCAGTTTCACCACAGATTTCACTGGCAGCCTCAAGCCTCTGAAACTGTTGCACACCAGAGGCCAAACAGAATGGGATGCCCAGAAAACCAGCTTTCAGATCCTGTCTGCCCCCTGAACTACTCCCTGCTTAAACATCAATCCCTCTCTCCCCCTATCATGGTAAAGCCTCACCACTCTGCCCCCTCCTTCTCAAGCAGAGCATTGTTTAAATTATCTACCTACCTTTGGAAGGAAGGCACTATTTACCAAGGCACAGGCACCACGCTATCCTTTTATCATCTTGTCAGCAAGTTGAGAGTGAAAACAGCAAAACATGACTCTGTTTGAGGGCAGAGCTCATTGTCACAGCCCAGAATGTTTTTCAATTACCCTCTCTCCCTACTGAAAACCCTCCTAATGAAACATGCAGACTCCAAAGGAAAAGCAGGTGCCCTAGTATATCATAAAAGCAAACAGGCAAATCCTGGCTCTACTTAATTTCTAACCATCCTCCTTCACAACCAGACATATTGTCTGTGTGTTCATTACACAATCAGCCTCCCCCTCCCCAGCAAGTGTTTAAGCATGAGACAGTTCTACAAACCTGCACTGACTCTTCTCATTTTCTACCAAGCACCTCGTGACAGCTCTTCTCATAATAAATACCTTAGAAACATGGTGGATGAATGTTAAACTCAGGTATCTCAGTTTGTGTATAGGAATGCCTTTGCTCATCTTCTGGCTTTGAACTGCATTAAGAGCAAAGACTTCTGAACTAAGAATTGGCAAAGAAGAATGAACATTTTGAAGTGCCTGGTTTTGTACCCAAAATAGCACATGACTTGTGTTTTCATTTCCTGCCCACTGCCTAAAACCCCATTGCTTTAGAACAACAATGGTGTTGGATATTTGTATCAATACATATTGTGCAGGCTGGAATTGTCTGAGCTACCAAAAATATTTTAACTCCAGAAAACAAAGTTGTGATCTTCGATTACAATGAATATTCAATATGCAATGTAAAACCATGTTCAGCAGTAGCTCTGCTGCTCATACCTTACTCCTTGCATAATTCAAGACTTTCTTTTGATAGCACAACAAGGCACTATGTGGGCACTGAGACAAACCTGATACAGCTTGTGAGAGCTAGAAAATCATCACCTGATCTAACACAGCAGCAAGGCAATATTCCTCTTGCTCCTCCATTATCGTAACAGTGCAAGGCAAGAGTCATGCAAGGCAAGAGTCATGCTGAACACAACCACCAGGCAAACAGGATATCAAAAATGTGCCCTCTCTACCATGTGCCCCAGAGGATCTCATGGATGAGTAATTCTGCTCACCCAAATGAGGATCCAGCAGGCCATAAAAATGAAACAGTGAACAAAACAGCAGCAGAAAAGGTCCCACAAATCAGCACAGGAAGGGGAGACCTAGACAGCTTCAACACCACCCTTCTTAAGAGAAACACAACAGCCATATTAACCATGTGTCTTGCCACTGCACTGGGCAAAAGCACCATAGCCTGGGGAGAAACTCTCTAACGGAAAAAGGTAGGAATTAAATAGAAAAATATATACACGTGCTTCCTTAAAATTTCTTTGTAATGCAATTCCTGGAACTTAGCAGCAAATTGGTGAGACACAGGCATGCCAAAACAGAGTTATAAAATGAGCAGAAGTATGAATGCCAAAAAGGTTTGAATTAGAAAAAGTACCATATTAAAGAGTTAAGAGAAAAAGAAGTTTTAAAGCATGTCAAATTTGATAACTGGGTGCAGTTTTCTTGCATCATCGTAACACTTGTGCATCCATATCTGCATCGTCCAGAAAGTTTAGTTCCTCCATGGACAGTGTTCACAAACTGCAGGGAAGCCCATCCTCCTGGCAAAGCACTCACCAAGAGGAAATTTTGTAGCTGGATTTCCACAAAAGCTCATCAAGTCCAGCACAATTAAATGAGCTCCTCATGACAAAAGGCTGGCCAAGCACAGGCTTGCCAGAGTGCAGCACCTCTCACTTCACAGCCCTCACCCTGCTAGTCACTGCAGCCACAGTTGCCAGGAGAGCACCTGAGAAGTGTCTTCATACATCCACATTAGGCGAGCCATGCACAGCCTGAACTAAGACTGAGAGAGCTTTAAATAACACAGTACAAAGCCATACTATAGCCAGACCCATATACTGGGTTTTCACCCAGAAACTTCATCTCTGCCTTTGTGAGCAGAAGCTGGAGGCAGCTCAGCCCTCTGGACAGCTCTCCAGCAATGCCAGGAGCTGCCAGCTAGAGCCTGACCTCTGCACCCACATCCCCTGTGTGCCCTCCAGTAATGCAGCACCCAGGCACAGCAGCTCACTCACAGCCTGTCCTCAGCATAGCTGCTATGACAGGTCTATGCCAGTTTAATATTAAGGCCTAGGAGACTACTTGCATAATTAAACATTGATCTGCTCTCCCTCTCTGCATGTGCCTCTAAATTTGTGTGAGAGACATTAATCCAGTGTCTGCCTCAGGACAGAGGTCCTGCACACATGATGTGGTGTCAGTTCCCCATGGAAAATTCTGTCCATCTTTAGAAAAGGATGCAGAACTTTTAAAACACAAAGCCAAGGTGACAGCCCAGGGGCATTTTCCTTTTTATCAGGGAACGCAGAAGAGGAACAAAGGGACAAGGGGATTAGCATCCAGGATGGCACAGGAAAGGGGATATAATTGCTAGGCTTTGCTACTGCAATGCCCATAATCTTCAGTTATGGGTGTTTGGGCAAAACAGCACAGCCAGAATAAGCACCAAAATATAAACACCAAGCAAGAGCTATTTTTCAAAATGTATTGCAAGCTGCCCAGTGATACCAATGGGCATCACTGAACCCACTTTTTTGTCAAACAGTAATTCAAAAAGTGTGATGCTCGAGCAATCCAAAATAATTTTTTATGAAGTATGTTTGAGGAACAAGAGGATCCTGCTTGACAAGAAAAGAGACCCTGAGACCTCTAACTCAGATATTGGCCTACTGTCAGCCAGCATGCTGTCCCACAGCACACTGTCCTTCCTTGACTAAGCCTCAATGGGAACATCAGGGTTGTTGTAGAATGCTTCCTCAGAGCAGGGCCGTGAATGCTTAGAGGCCTTGTGCGAGCAGGGCAAAGTGTGGGCCTCCCGTGTACGTGACTTAAGCTGAAGGGCACACTGCCCTTGAGCTCTGGGAAAGTTCCGAGAAGCTGAGTTGTAGATAATAGAATGAAGAAGATCCTTGAAAACAAGAATGGAATGTGGAAAACAAGAACAGAATGTAGGAGGGAAATGCAAATGAAACCTTATAGAATTAACCAATGGTGTGATGACTAGCAGGCATAATTAACGCTAAAGGGATATAAGCCATGTGTAACACTAATAAAGTGGAAGCTTGCTTATCACTCATACTGGGTCTTTGTGTCTTGCTTCCCCTCGACCGTGGTACAGGGTGAGTCCCCTGGAAAAGCAAAACAGGCAGTGGCCTCAGAATATATCTGATAGCACCATCAGAATGCAACTGGTCACCGAGGAGAGACTGTAAAATACTGGGGTAAGCATATGCAGTTTAGCATAGGCAGGGTTGGGACAGAAGTTGACTCTCATCCAAAGGAGAATCAGCCTTAGTTTGTCCTTTGCGACAGGAATGACACCAATGACAGTGCAGTTCCAGTGTACCTGGTAAAAGGGAAGAAGAAATGACACCCACTACAGGTGGTGTGGGGAAAATAGTGTACAAGTAATATTAAGGTTAAAACCTGTATGATACTTCTGTTGCCCAGCCAAAATGTTTGCTTTTGTGTCCATGCTATAAAAGCATTCCAAAGGGAACACACATGCACAGGATCCATGCTGAAAAGACACTGCATTTGATGGAGGAAAATTAATGAGATCTCTCTCTCATACATATGGGTCCTCAGGGGAGACAAAACCAATCAAATCTCCATAACCAAATCAGCTGACAAGGACAGATGCAGAGGATCCCTTGTGGCAATACTGACACCTGGGCAAATTCTTCTGTTCTGGAACAGTCATCCCAAAGCTGCCAAAGTTTGCCGATATCCATCCCCAGATGAGCACTGCCACACCACTGCAGCAAACCCCTGGCCTCAGCCCAAACTAAAAGCAGCAGCGGTTTTTCCAGCTACGCAAATTGCCCAGGTTTCACACTTGCCCATGGGCACAAGTTGCCCCACAAGTTACCTGGGACTGAAGGGGCCCCCAGCAGCAGTTCTCTGCGATGGGAAGAGAATTTTTGCTCATGCCAAGAAGGGGATGGGGCAGCCACTAGGCAGGGCAGGAATGCAGGGTTTCAATGGAACGTCAACAGGAAATGCCTGCAATGCCACTGGGGGGGAAATTTCTTCAGTGTATGAGGTGTAACTTGGGAATGAACAATTTCTCAATGTAAATTGTATAAAACCATCTCACAAAATGCATGAGAATATCCAAGTGCTAAAATTAATTGCTTTCATGGGAGCCATGTAAATAAATAGCCAATATGAATGTTTTGAGTTTCAATTTTAATCTTGTGCTACTGTAAGTTATTTTCATATTTAAATAACAAACTTGTATTTAAGTTAATCAGGGTTTAACAGTTAAGTCACAATTGAAAAATATCAGGGAAATCCTCATTTTTCTGCAAGCACTGATTATTCTGTATTTTCAAAATTGTAATTGGAGAATTGCTTTTTTTTTCCCCCTAGTTATCACAGAAGAAAATTGCACTGGGTTTTTTTCTTTCCAAGTCACTTCAGCTGAAATTTTCACTAGGACATATCAGAATACCTTTTGTCTTCATTAAGTCTTTTACTTTCCTTGTATGAATAGATACTGAGATCATGGAAAGTGCCTGTTCAGTGTAACATTTGTAAATGTTATTTTGGGCCCTTTTTTAAAGATCAGCAAGCATCACACCTTATCTGACTTGTAATTACTCCAGTAAACATGGCTAAATAGATAAATGCCAACACATTTAAGTATATAACATTAAATGCACTGCTTTCTGTTCCTAATGCACCAGATAACAAAAAAAGGGAGAACTACAGAACTCTTCCAGCAATGATTTATAAGCCAAGATGAAACGGAGTTTGCATATCTTTCAACAGGCTAAGAGGCCCTTTTTTCCTCCACAGAATGCTCTAATTACTTCTCCTTGTTCTTCTTCAGGAAATGCATGACAGAATAAAATAGCTGTTTTGCATGAATAAGGAAATAATCTAAGGTGCAACAGGTCAGTCCATAATGTAAAATACCTCCTGTGTCAGCTTCAAGGGTCCACTTGAGCTTTGGCAGCCATCTGTTATATTGATCAGATTACCTGGTGACAGTGAAATCCAAAGAATGTGTATTTCAGAAGCTTTGATGGGTGAAGAAAGCCAGGCAAGTCAGGGAAGTAACCAGCATCACATCCAGACAGTGTCATGAGGACCAGAGAGCACAGCCTTGCCCAAGGACAGGGTCACCCCCTCCTAGGGGGTACAGCATTAAATCAATAAATTTACTTTAATGAGTGACAATAAATAAAGCAAGGAGGAACAGAAGGTCATGTGTGCAGAGAGTGCGGTGAGGCCGCAGGGAGCTTTCCCCAGTACCACAGTGGGGTGGGCAAGAAGTGAGAGCCACCATCAAAATGAAGGGGAAGCCAAAGGGAGCTCTTTGGAGCCTGCTGGCTCCTGCTCATGGGAAAAGCAGCCCTGACCAAGAGTCCCAGCCACCTCCCTCCTTCCCTGCTCAGACACAGCCCCCTCCAGCTGAATGAGCTGCCCAGCATCTCAACCAGTCCATCTTCAAAACTCATGTGCTGGCTTCCTCACATTCAGCACATGCAGAGTCTTGTTTTCCCACATCCCACCCAAAACTTCCACTGGGTCCTGCTGTCTCTGGGGTGTCTCTCTGTCAGCTCCTACAGGACTGGACCACCAAAGCCAGGCCAACGGTGGTTGCACAGTTGAATTTCTCATCCAAGCTTCTGTGTGCTATTTCCTCAGCAGGAGGGCAATGGAACATAATTTCTATACTTCAAAATAAATCTGGCAAAAAGCAGGCAAACCTAACTTCCTCTGTAATGCTTTTTTGCTATCTTTGTTTGTAATCAAAAGATAATTTTTCAGTAGCATTTGCATTTCTCCTGTGAGAATGAAGCATAAAAGCAAACCAAAGCCCTAAAGGAACCACAGGTTTCTGAGTAAAAACAAATAGCTCTCATCCCACTAAACCCCACAGCTACTGCAAATCACTTGATACAATATTTAATACAAATATCAGACTCCTGTCCCTGGCTGAGTCAGGGTAAAGAATCTACTCTAAAAAATAACCACTATATATATCACCCCACACATCAATATTAAGCAAAATGAAATAACAAAAGAAAATCATAATTTCCCAACCACAACTCTTGTCAGAGTACAGCCTTAGAAAATTGTCAGACAGTATTTGACTAATACTCACGTTAATTTCATTGAGCCTACTTAAGACTGCTGTGAGACTGCTAATACACCACACCAGGGCCACATACCAGGACAGAAATAACTAAATCAGATCAAGACTGGTACTTTGTAAGAAATTAAAATTTCCTGTCAGTCTAGGAAAGAACACAGTACTTCTCCCCATGAATATATCGCATACACAAAGCAGGCACAACAGGACCAGAGGAGCATTAACTTCGACTCTGAATTCCCACTTTGTGTGCTGTCATCAGTGTAGGCATGACACCACCATTCTGTTTGCTCAGTACAGCTGCAGTGACCCTGCACACCCTGAGGGGCTCTGAGGGGTGGCCAAACTACAGCAAAGGCCACCAGAGCTTGGTGCCAGCCCTCAACCTCTGACAACAGACCCACATTTGCTACAGAGCCAACTTAAATTCGGTTCGTGGCTTCCTAGACCCCTTTCCCATAGCTCCTCAGGGAGCCTCTGGAAAGCTCCATTCCAGCCTGCCTGCGCTGCATGGGTCCTGCTCACCAGTCCTGGGCCCGGAGGGGCTCACAGTGCCCTGCTGCCCTGCCCACCTCTCATCACCTCTGGTACCTACTGCAAGGGCATTTCGTATGCCAGTGGCACTTCTCCCTTTTCTCTGTTTTCTAGCTAAGCTGCACAGCTGGGATGCTTTATAAACAAAGACACACCTTGCATTTCACTTACTGCAGGCAAGAAGTTTTGCCAAAAGGCTGTGTGTCACCAGCACATCTCCATGCATGGCATGGACTGGGAGTCAACCCCAAGCACTTGGTCTTGAGGGAAATATGCATTAACTGATGGCCTGAAACTGAAATTGTGCCATTTCCTATACCATTCCCAAACCTGATGATTATTGGCCCCCATTAAGCATCATTGAAACATAATTGCTTAGTCTCTCTTCAGCCATGTGTGCACTACATCCAATTCATATTTTCTAGTAAGTTTGCACATGCCAAATGTGATATTTACACATTATTTAAGTTTTTACATATCCTTAAGAGCTGAACAAATTATTACTTTGATTAACTTAGCCATTTACTCATGTGCAATTATTTTCTAAAATTAATGCATTATTTAAATTTATTCAATAAAATAGCTTCTGGGATGTTTCTTCTATGTGTTTATTATAAGCTCTGAAAATCAAATATTCATCATTTGAGCTGTGTGGCTTTGATTATAACTGTCAAGGTAAATCACAGGGCACTCTACTTCTCCCTGGATTTGACAAGTACAGGCACATTCCTGCACACAAAGTCAAGTCTGGCACTCAGTGCAGGCAAAACAACCTCAGCCTTTGCTTTCAGCAGACATTCAGCCAAATAAATTCAGACAAATGTTTTTGAAAAGGGAATAGGAAGGGGTCGTGTCTGCAGCTTGAGTTAATTATCTTTAAACTGTGACTGAATCTGTGCACAGAACACCTTTTTCCCTTCTGAGCCCCCTCCCTGGGATCCTCCCCAACAGCAGCATACTGACAGTAAAACAGTATATGCACGGTCCAAGAGTTCCCATCACACAGGAACAGTTATTAAAATGCGTCTTGTTCTTTGCCTAATTTATAAGATGCTCTCTTTTCTACATGCCCTAAATAATCACTTTTTAATAGGTAATACAGCTGTACACCATACACCATAGTGTATGCTGGTATTTCTCATTGGGAGGCTGGGACGTGCTCTCCAACAGCACTGGCATTCTCTGACACTCCCGCTCTGACCAGGAGTGATATTTGCAGATGTAGGGCTTGCAATCAGTACTCAGCACCAAGGATGAAGCACAAGGGGGAAGTGCTTTGTGCCAAGGAAGGCTCTCAAAACATGGATGAGTCCTTCACAGCCCAAACTGTTGTCTTTCTAGTGTACATCTGAAAAACTACCAACAAAGACAATTAACTCTAGAGAAGTATTTAATTCCCGGCAATACATCTAAGTACTTTGCTATTGCTTTTTAATTGGAAAACATGCTACCAAAAACATGTACTGCAAATTCTGAACTGACCCTGCCTCATCAGCATGAGTCTTTCTGGGAATTTCACTTATTATGGTACAACTTTATCACTAATAGCAATTAGTACTTTTTAAACACTGATTTGTCTGTACTAAGCCTCGCCCCAGGACTTAGAAAAAGCAACCTTAGGTGTTTGGGAAAGTTTTTCCAGATTAATCATAAGCCAGAATAACCTAACTTAAAATACATTCATGCACGTAACATACCCTGCCAGCTGATCCCAGCATACACAGAGCACGCTGGCATGTGTCTGTCTATACAATGAGCTGTCTGAACCACACAAGATCACCTTTACTTCAGTGCTCTGTCTCTCTCCAGTTCCCCATGGTGTGCAATAAACCTAAATACAGTTTTAATTCTGACTGAACCAGACAAATAAATGCATATCCTAAAGGAGAAAGCACTTGATGACAGGTAACTAACTCCTAAGTCAAAAATCCATAGAGCACAGGGTATAACAGTCTGATCATTATTTCTTTGTTAATCATTGAATTGAAATCTTCTCAGTCACTAGAAACCAATCTGAGACTGCTGAAATGTCCTGTATTTAAGTTCACTCAAGTATGTTCAAGGTCTTTTCGTGTAACACATAGGATTTCAAAGTGCTACTCAGAGCAACCGACCCACTTCTTAAATTCAAATAGACACAATTCTGATTGTGGTAAATGTAAGTAATGCACCACATAAGTTGCTTACTCAGTTGGAACACAGTAAATCAAATCACAGTTCAATGAACATTTATAAAGCACTGCAAATGCTGTGAAATAAACACTAGAACCCCCTCCACCCCAGGGAAAAGGAATGCGGGGCATTCCAAAGAGACCAGGAAATGTCATTACACTTATTGAAACAGTGCACCTAAAAGGAACTGACAAGTCCTTAAAAACATGGAGTGTTGCCTTTAAGAGAAGGCTCTTGCAGAGATTCCAATTTTTGCCATATGCCAAGTTACTGTGGAGAACAGCAGTTTAAAACATTTTTTCTGTAAAACTTAGCCTCTACTGCCACCTGCAGTTCCCACTGAATGATTTAGTGTTTCCATTTACAAGCAGAAGCTGCTGCACACCCCTGGGTACCAAACGTCTCAAACCAGGCAGCAGCAAGGATCATCCTTTCCACAACTAATATTTACCTGCTTTTTGTTTGTTTAAGAGCAGGTCACATCCTGTTCTCACTCACACACCCAAGACCTATTAAAATACCACCAAACTCGGTGGAGATGCAGCCTAGAGAGAGCTGCCACATTAAAGCTCTGGATTTGTAGCATTTTCTGTTCCTTGTGTGAGTGATATGTACATATTCAAATATGTAAACCCCAATAGCTAACAGCATCTATGTGCTTCTCAATTTTTCTCTGGCTTTACCAATCTGGCATGAATTTTGGCAGGGCTGTCATCTCTTCTGTTGCACCTGTTGCTTGTGGTTCTCCTCATCCAGAGGCAGTGAAATGCTGGCCCAAAACCACCTGTTGCAAATACATAAATTTTAAAAATTAAGAAGAAGTACACATTATTAAATACGTAAGTGGTCCATTCATTGCTTCAGGGGAGACAGTTTAATGTCTGTGTATGTGGGCTACTGTGTGGTTCAATTTCCACTGTTGTTCCTGACACACCTGCAGAGGATGAGGCCAAACTGCCATCAGCTCAGTCCTGCTCACATTCACTGCCAGCTATAGTCCAGTTCTTTTATTTTATTTATTTTTTCCCATTTCTTTTCTCTCTCTGCTCAAAGAAATATGGTTATAATCACAACTGAACAAGAAGCCTCTCAAAGTGTTTTTTATTAACTACATACTGGAAGCAGAGAGCAGGTCTTCACAAGTATGTTCACACGAAAACACCCATTTTATGGTCATCTACTTTGTGTTCTTATGTAATTTTCTTTTGTCTTTTACTCAGCCCTTTCCTCAATCATTAAGTGTCTTCACTGGAGTTTCTTCAAGGTTTTCATGCATTTTCCTGTACTTTCTTTTTCCTTTCCCCCCACTGTTTTAAGTAGGCTTTGGACAAACAATCTCTAGCTTGCTCCACCACTAAGCTGGTGCCAGAAGCCTGAAGGCAAAGATCTCACCCAGAAGAGAGCCCCAGCACACACACCTCAGCACCAAAGCTTGATAAAACCAGACAGCAGCTTCCCTGGGAGGGAAAGGGAACTATACACTGCAAACAAGCAAGATTTAAAACACCAGTTCAGCTGTCACACACATCATCCAACAGGCAAAGCCACAAACCTGGAACAGTGAAGAAACCAGGGTGTGGCAGAGCAGAGGTTTCCTTCTCAAAGTAGTAAACTGGAGCTCAAAGCTCCAGCCTGTTTTGAAACTTTCCTTTTTCTCCCCATTTCATCACACAATCCTTTCACAATCTTTCACTGCATTCAATGCAATTAGTGTATAGTGCAAAGCTGACCAAACCAACATTTTGGAAGATTTATTAATTATAACCACAAATAACTGCGGCCTGCTTGTGAAGGTGGCAGCCGCATCCCCTCTGTAGCAGAGGAGAGGCACTGCTGCCAGTACAGCTGGGCTGCCATCCCCAGGATGGGACCAGCAGCTCAGGGGGAATGCAGAGGTCAGACAGGAAGATCCCTTCCATCTGGAGCAATTTATTTCAGACTAGATAAACAGGGTCCTTGGATAGATTTTTTAAAATTCATGGAGAAAAATCGCGGCTGTCTGTGTCTGTTTGTCTGTATGTGTGTCTGTGGGGTTTTTAGCAGAGAAAACTCCTCCAAAAGAAAACCATCTAATCCTGCTACGATACACATACCAACACGTGTATTAATGTAAATGGAAAACCTTAATGTTGTTAACAACTACAACCAATAAACTACTTGAATGCAAACACCCATCCTTACATCTCAGTGGGGTAATATAAAGGGACATGGCTCACACTCGGGCTGGGGAGAAGCCCTCATCCACATTACTGACAGAGAAACAGAAATCACCAGGCTCAAAGCCAGCCAAATCTTCCCACAGCTGTCCCAAAGCCAGAGGTCACCCTTCTCCCTGCCCTGTGCTGCTTTGATGTGTCCAGACGTGGGCTACAGCACTGGAAGAGGTCTGGGGGCCCAAAGGTCTTTTACATCCTTGTTCATTTCTCAAGAACAAAATTTCAGTGATAGAGTACTTCGGTGTTCTGGGTTAGTCAGGAGCAGTCAAAATCTAGGAAGTGACCTA
>VZTZ01014876.1:19250-41570 GCA_013400955.1 Drymodes brunneopygia | reverse complement strand
TGAAACACCCTTTACCCCCGTAAGAAGCCAAAAAAAAAAAAAAAAAAGAAGAAATAATTGGTATTAAAACATCATTTCAGAGACATTTCCTCAAAAATGCATGGGTGTATTTCTCCCCCATCTGGAATGTTTTGATGCAGGCTTCTATGATCTTTTTATCACATCCGGGTGATGCCGAGCTGAATTTCAGTTATACATAGCATTTTCTTGCTCCTCCAAATTTTTCTGAGTCTTTNATCCTTAGGAAACACACACACACACACACACACACATATACACAGACTCTCACATAAACAGAAATTTTGAAATAAGAATGCTCTGTAAGAATCAAAAGCCCTTTGCACCTTGAGATTCCACAAAAAAAACCCCCAAACCCAAAACCAAAAAAACTGATTAAAATGGCAAGATCCTGCAGTGAGATGAAATCTGTTACTCAGGTGCTTCAACTCTCTGGCACACATTTTTCTCCTGTCCTTTGCTAGTTTCTCTATCAATTTGTAGTGAAGTGCTTCTGCTGTCAAGACATTGTAATGGAAATAAATCCTGTGGCTCTGGTGCTATTCAGCAAGAGACTGCTCACCCTGTTCCTAAACCAAAAATGCTTTTTTGGGCTTTTTCCCCCCTTTTCATTAAGTTAAAAATGCAAATGACATCCCAGTGGTTGACACATCATGACAAAAAAAAAAACCCAAACCTAAACAACTCAAATCCCACCTTTCCAAACTTTGTATGCCCAGTACTAAATAAATACAGCATGAGCTATTTGCATTGCCCTTTCTCTTCAGAATGTCTAGCACAATTGTAAAGTCTGTTGAGTTTCTGAAAATATTGTAGAGTATTTTAGATGGTCCTTGGAAAGGACCTGTGTGCTCTGAACAGAGTTGCTATCTAGCATTTTAGAATTTAATTAGTTGTAACTACAGAATCAAATCACCCCAAAGTCTCAACCTCTCCATATACTAAGAAAAAAAATGCTGCACGAAGTGTGATTATGTTTATAAAAACCATTTCCCAGGCATCTACTAGGGCAGTGAACTAAAGAAACTGAAGCATTTACTGAAGTAATTCAATTCTAAACACTGGCCCCCCAAAAAAAGAAAAAAAGACAAAATCCACTGATACATTATATTAATCTTTAAAAATTAAATTAAATTGGCTTCATATGTCTGGGGATTTTTTTGTGTTTGACTGTATTTCACACATTTGCCGTTAATTTTTTTCTACAGATCCAGCTAGGCTGTTAGCCCAATATATTGACCAATTAATCAGTAGTTTTAGTCCAAACATGGAAAATTTGTAATGAAAGATCTTGGGGCTTGATTAATTATTTTGGGCGTGCCTTTGTTTGCTCTGGGTAAATGCAGTTGCAATAAATTATCTTAGAACAACACAAAATGAATCAGTGGCACAGGTAAATAGGGTGGTATTGTTACAGAAGCAGGTATAGATATAGGTAATAACAGAATATATAAATATAATAGTAGTAATAGGAGATAATAATAGAATGTAGACATCAACACTTGTATTGAAGATGGGAGATCAGGAACTTCTGCTCTCCTAAACCACAAGAACAATGGGGACACTTAATGTGATAATAAAGAAATTAAGAACACTGTTCCACAGAGGAGGTTGTGACAAACCATCACAGGTCCACAAAATTACTTCAGAATATTTACTGAAGTTTTTGTTCTCTTGAGATGAATTTAGTGCAAGTCATGTTATGTATTTTGATAGTGTTTGAGCCAGGGTTTCTTAGAGGTCAGGAGGAATTCTTGTGTGTTTAGATTGTTCCCATTCGCATGAAAATGGTCACTTTTGGAGACACAGTACCAGGCTGGATTTTCTTGTGTTTGCTCCAGCTGGGAAAGCCCAGTATTCCCCATTAGACGCGCAGCTGAAATGCTGAACAAATGCCTTGTCACATCACTGGTGAAGAGAAAAGAGAAGTGAGAGTCACAAGGTGGGGACTATGCACAGAAATACAGAAACTAAAATGTTCTACAGCCTGCCTGCCTACTGCAGCAGCTTAATATAAGCAGCTTTCATTCAAGCAGGGTAGCAGCCAGATTTATAGGTGGCATGAACTGTTCTCAGCCAAGATTGAAAAGACATCCAGAGTTCATGGGGACAATCCCCTACAGCTTTTTCTCATGCAAAAGTGAAATTGACTTGAAAAAGAGTGTTTTGGCAGAGAAAATAACTTTTTGTTCAGAGTTTATGTTTAGCAATAAAGAAGAAATAGCTTTAGGCAAATCATATGGCAAGATAAAAAGCCCCCAAACAAAATGTGTTACAATGCTAAAAAATTGTTTTAAAATATACAATACCTCAGTTAATACCCAAAAGTTGGGCAAGAACTTTCTTGAAAAAGTAGAGAAAGGAAATAATGGTTGGAATCTTGGGGCAAGAAGTAGATTTCTGGTGCTATGAATTCTTCAACAGCTGAGTGATCCAGATGGTGATTCTCAAGCTTTGCATTTTATCAGTCCAGTTTCATACTTGATAAGAGAAACCAACTTTCTGTCTCTCTTCTAATCTCTGCCCTGAATATATTGTACTTTTCTTGGCTGTTTGGTATGGGAATGGGTGAGATTTCATTCTCAGAATGATTAAAAAGTGTTTTGAGATGTTTAGAAGTCACAATTAGATTTGAAACAGCCCTTTAATTTCATGGCTTTTAGTACCTAGAGGTGGAGTTTCAGAGGCAGGAGCATCTAAACTGATCATGTACTACCAGAAGAAGTGAAGCAGAAAAGGAGAAGGGCTCTTATAGATTGGCAATAGGTAAATTAGCTCTCATTTTGCACACACCCACCTCAATTTCTGGCAAATGCACAAAATGGAGAACTGGCTTTAGAAACAGTCTTAACAAACTTTAATAACTGTAAACTGTACATCTGAAAAACTTCTGTTCTGTTCTTCTGTATCCCATTATGCCATTATGTGTAGGATTCCATTATCAAATAAGAAGTTATATTTGAATTCAGCAACAACAATACATTCAACAACAGTAATGGAATCTTGCATTCTGAATCAAACTGTGTACTATAACAAGGTAATGTGGGCATCTCTGGGTCTTTTTTTTTTTTGGTTGAAAACCCCTCCTTGAAAGCATTTTAGCTTTTTGCTTCCTTTCAGTTCATTTTCTTCCTTCATAAGTTTATTCTGGCTTTGCTTCTGTTCTTCTAAGCTATTGTCCTGGTTCCTTGTGATAAGGCTGGTACCAACCTCACTGTGTCTTCAAGAGCCTCCCAGGAGAGGAGGTGGTGTTTGTCAAAGCAAAACTAAACTGTGCAGGTGATGGGGCCTCCTGATGCCTTGCTGAGTTCAAAGCAGTGCCATTTATCCTTTCACCCTTTGATAGTCACTTCCTCATTTTCTTTGCTAATGCGTTAAACCTGACAGAATTATCAGGAACTGTGCAGGAAAGGTCTGTATGATAATTTTTTTTTAATGTAAATATGCATGCACAGACACACAAGCACTCGCTGCCTCCTTTGTTTGTAGTGCCAGGCTGAGCCTGTGAGCAGAAGGCATATCTCAAGTGTTTCCCAAACTCCGTGGCTGCATTCTTTCTGAACAGCATGTTTCATTTAATTAAGATGCAAATGATGTTGTGCCAAAGCTATTATGACTGCTGCATGTATCACAATTAAATAAAGCCCACAGAAGCAAGGACTGCAAAGCCACATTTTCAGGCATAGACATATATTCCTTTATCTGTAAACATTCAGTTTACTATTCACAGACATACGTTCTGCACATTCCTGCCTCTTTTTCCTCCCAAAATGCCAAATGTATCTGACCCCAGTTTCCCCCTGCCTCCCCAGATTTAATGTATTTTGCTAGGTGGACAAGAATGGTATATGGCATAAAGTGTCCAGTTGGGACAGTCTGGAAAATGAGAGAGGAAAGAGAGACACAAACACAAAACCTTGTTGAAGTGGAGAGAGCAAATAAATCAGTCTGAGGAAGTGCCTTTGGACAAGCCACTGAGTGTGGTGCTGCAGCAGCCTGGTGTGTTACCATCTGGGAGAGTTCAAACAGGCTGTAAATCCCAGGCCCTGCAGGCTGTGGGAAGCTGGCTTGGAGAATTTCTTGTTTTCTTTCTTGGGAGGTAGAGACTGGCTAGCTGATGCTGTAAGCATTCCCTGCTGACTGATCAACATCAGACAGAAGAATTTTCTTAACCTCCAGCCAAAGATAAGGCCAGACTGTTTAAAAGAGAAAGAAAGAGTTTGCTGTAATAAAGGACTGAGCTGTCAGAAAAAAAATCATGCTAGTTAGAGAGGACAATGCCCAAGGGCAGAAGGACAAGGATTTTAATCTTTTTAGGTTGTGTTACAGTGAACACTGAAAGTCCTCAGACAAGATTTCAGAGGAGCATCAGCATTTCAGTGAGATGGGAACACTGAACACCTTCATGAAGGTTCTGCACTGCCTAAAACAATCCAACTGAGCCATTTCATGAAAGAGCTGGGCATAAAGATGAAATTAATGGGGAACCTTAGGCAGTCTTGAAGGGTGATCAGGGTGATGGTTTCTACTGAATGAATAGGCAGTGTAGATCCATGCTGGTGTATTCAGGAACTGCCTAAGGACAGCTGTCAGAAAGTACCAAGCATAGGAATGTACCTGAACTCCCATAAACCTTTAATGTCACTGCCTGGTCAGAATACAGAACAGAGCACTATTTGGCACAAGGTGCCTAAATACACTGGGGTATCCTTTGTGGGGTAATTACAGGCCAGTGGAGCTGGAGAGCTCTCATACAACTGCTCTTGCTCAGCATATTTGGAATTTGGGGATGCTGGCTGGTGGCTTTCTTTTCTAAAGTCAATGAAAGCCCCATTCTCCAGAGGTAGCCTTAATCACCAAGCTCCAGGAAGGCTTGTGCAAGGCTTACCTTTCTTGTGAAGTTTGGCCATTGTCCATTCAGGAATGCAGGAGTCCTCCAGCTGGGAAGAGAGCAAGGAAGAGACCATGAATTAGGCACGATGTGAGCACCTCTGTCAGGCTGGGGCTTGGATCTGCATACCTAGGTTTGGATGCCCTTCCAAAACATATTGATAGCCTTGGAGAGTAGGTACTCAGCTCCTGAAATGAGGAAGTGCCACAGCACACATGGAAGTCTTACCTTGGCTGTAGGAAATGCTGCTATTCAGAAAGGAAGCATTCTGTTCTTGCAGGCAGCTTTCAGGCCTGGTAGTTATTGACAAAAGGAACCTCTGAACTGCATTTGGATTTGGATGCCTATAACCACTGTAAGGTCTCCTTTTAGCTCTACATCTCATTCAATGTGTGTTTCCTAAATCCACTTAGTTTCTGGCCTCTGTATCTTGTAACTCATTTTAAGTTCTTCCAGTTCCCATCAGAAATCAACACCTGGGGTCTGAAGCTGTTGTAATCCTGATACTGTGACCCTGCACTCATTTATTTTCCTCTGGCAGCTCCAACTTTTCACTGGGATAGGAAAATTAACCTCACATGTAGATAAAAGTTTCTGGAAAGTCAGTGTCTAGTTTCTCCCTTGGCTGTCAAATCTTCCAGGAATGTAGCCATCATCTGTTAAAGATGAAACGCTTTTCTCCACAGGAGGAGAGAAAATCAAGCAGTGCATTGTGAGGCGGAGTCCTTCCCAATCCGCCAGAGATCCTTGCCTGGGTCTAGCTTTCATTTGAGTGCTTTTTCCTACCCACTCATTTCCCACTGTGTGAACTGCACATCAGGAGGATCTGAGGGATAGAAGAGATCAGAAGGGATTCAGAGAGGGAAGGAGGAAGCTGGCTGTTGTGTGACAGCATTATGCAACAGGATGCTGGGCATTGGTCACTGTGAGACCTGAAAAACCAGTACAGCACCAGTAGACAACTGGTTTTGGTCCAAAGGATCAAGAAAGGGAAGGATGTGAACAGATAAAATCTCTTTCCTGGGACTTCCAGATTTGCAGCAGCTTTTTCTGTGTCCTTGTGTTGAACTGACAGCACCTCAACGGAATCAGTGACTTACTGGGAAGGACACGACACTCAGTGAAGTACCAACAATGCAAAAGGAGAATGGATGTGATGAGCCACTGTGGCCCACCTGGCTGTTTCAGGAACAGGATTTTTCTGAGAGGCTTAGGCTGCTCACAGGGAAGCACCAAAATAAAATCAAATTTTAAGTAAACATCCCAGTGAGCCCTACTTGTTTTCACAGCACTGTAGAAGACAGCATAATTCTGACCCAATGCCAAATGTTTGGTTCTGTGTCTTTATCACTGTTTTTCAGACAAAATCAGCTTGTGGAAATGCAATAAAAATGCTATGAGTAGTTCTGGCACGGGCAGTTAAGCAAGGGTGCTTTGTTGTCAGCAGCATAATTTAGTGCTAATACAGAAATGAATGTTGTCAGCTACAACAACAGCACAGGCCTGTAATCTCATTAGGAAAAACATGGAGTGCTGTACTGACCATTGCACTGAGGGCTTTTGCAGTCCAGGCTGACTGGTTAGATCAAGTCCTCAGAACAATGTCCAACACCATCCATGATAGTTTAGGTATTTAATCTGAGATGTGGGTGGGATTTTTGTGCTAGCCTAAAATTGAGATCACACAACCCCAGAATGGGTCAGGTTGGAAGGCACCACACTGGGTCATCTGGTCCAACCTTGTGGCCCAAGCAAGGTCATCCCAGAGCACATGGCACAGGATTGTGTCCAGGTGGTTCTTGAATATGCCCAGTGAGGGAGAACCTCAAAACTCCTGCTTATGTTATAAACACACCTAAATCCAGCAAAGTTTTCTGTTTGGCTAATCCTGACAGACCTTTAAACATACAATGCTTTATTTCTAGGTGTACCTTGCTGAATTTCTCTCATGTCAGCACTGAGCAGCTCCCTTTTAAAGTGCCTCCAGGATCCATGCATTAGGCATTGCTCCACCTAAGGGTGTGGGTGATGGTTTGTAGGGCTGAGGCTGGCATCTGCAAAATCCTGATAGCTTTTATTCATCATGAAAAAAACTGGCCACTCTGCCTCAGGTCGTTGCTCAGCAGGTCCAACACTTAATAAGCACACTGAAATTTTTCTCTCTACGAGACTGATGGAGGATTCTGTTGTACCTTTAATCTGGCAGGGATTTTGGAGGCCAGACATCCCAGATATATACACTAAACCAGAACAATATAGCTATAGCCACTGATGGGCAGGGAGTGGAAATCTCTTGTTAAAAACCACAGCGTTGGCAGGGTATAAATCCTGTTAAAGTTCTGTTCTCCCAGTTGCAGATGATCCTGGGAGCAGGAGTTGGTGCTTGGACCCCAGAGAGGCAGAAAACATCCTCACCTGCATTGACTTGAGATACTGGGTTGTTTTGCTGCTCTGTGCTCCCTGAAAGGCACTGTGGAATCTGCTTCAAGGCCATCAGCTCTAGATGTAAAAGTGCCTGCTTTCTCACCCTGAAACAAATGAGTTCTCTGTACTGTGAGAATGAGAAGGCTAGGGCAGAGGAAATTGAATTAGGGAGGCAGGTAGCAGAAAGGGTGCACAGATAAAATCAGCACATCTACAGCCAACTCGTGGTTACACCCAGGCGGCTCACGGCCCGGCTGCCCAAACGTCCTGCCCTCTCCTGGGATCTGCAGGGTTTCTAAACAGCTGTGGGTTTGATGCAGAAATACACTGAAGCTCTGGAGAAATTCCAGGACTCATAAATTTGAGACAGGATGTAGGAGTAGTGGTTGTGCCCCAATGTTGCATTCATCCTACAAGGCAGAGCTCCCAGCTGGTGCATCCTGTCCCAGCTCCAGGAAAAGCTGATTTATCTCAGCTCATGTGTCCCTCCTGAGAGTCTCTTTTCCTGACAAAGCTTCCTTGTGCCATTTACAACACTGTTCCAAGTGCAGGTGAGATAGTGAACATATCCTTGGCTCATTTGCTGCCCTAAACACTGATAATCAATTGAAATCATGGTGGGACTCCTGGGGCTTGGACTTTATTGATCCTAGTTGGTGCTTTCCAGCTCAGAATATTCTCTGATTATTTGACAGTAATTTAAGAACTCCCTCCTCTTGTAAAATAACTGCTTTATTGCGTGTCCTGATATTAAAGGAATTAAAATAAGTGAATGTCTATTTCACCCTGCTATCAACATTCACAAAGCTTGTTATGGGCAAAAAGAGAACACACCACAGACATAAAGCCAATAATTATTATTATGAACAATAACAATAAAATCTTTATTGTCTTAATGGTAATTCGAAAAGATTTTCATGAGCCTAGGTTAAATTATTACAGAAAAATAAAGGAAAATAAAGAAGATTATTGTGGAAAAAGCTCAGTTACACAAAATGGCAGTAGAGCTTCAATAGGATCAGCTTTATTTTTCCTCCTTGCCATTCTGATTATTTTGATTCACCTTGGAGGAGCAATTTTTTTACATTTTCTAATATTCAGCCTCTGCCATGCCTTGTACCCAGCCCATGACTTCCCCTCTGCCACCACTGCTCTCCTTCTATGCCTGCACTGCTCTGCACCACTCCATAAATTCCTACACTGCATTTGAGTAATAAATACCTCATGCTCCACAAAATAACTCCCTCTTACTGCCACCTTGCCCAGAAACTGAGGTTACACTGTACGAAGATAGGCAAGAGTAAGATAGATTTGCCACAGCCAACTGGCCACTAGGAAAAAATCAGTGTTAGGGCTAAAACAACATAAAACAAAGCTCCAGGCAGGTCAGGATGAAATGGAATAAAGCAAACCTGATGTGCCTCAGTCCTGTGGCCTCCCAAGTGCAGAACAAAGTCTGTGGGCTGCTAATATTGATAGCAACACTACATTTCCTGGCCTACAGGTCTGCTATAAACATAATTTCAGAAAGAGACAGCACTGTCAATAGGAACGCTTAAGTTTTCAGAAGGTTCTGAAGCTTAAAATAAATCTTTAAACATTAGGGGTTTTTTCCTCATTGCAAGCTGCAGGGGTTGTCTGTTAACACAGCTGGTAAATAATTCCATTTTTCATTATTAACTTGGAAGTGTTTATAGCCTGTGATCATGTATCTCACATGGATGTGCTCTTTTTCTACAGTAAATAAATTTAAAGCCCCTAATCTCTGCTCAGACAACTAGTTTGTGTCATTTTTCTTTCCCTTGTTTCGTATAATTCGGGTGTTTATTGTGAAAAGCACATAACTGCCATAATTTTGGTTTTGCTTTTTTTCAACAGCTTTATAACCTCAGGAATATTTATAATTTAGCTGCTTGCTAGGAGGAAATCACTGATATGAACTGATTGACATCAGCCTTTTCACTGCCCCTGCATTCAGGTAATAACCTTACAGTATCTTTCCTTTCTGCTGCCCTGACATTTCCATATATCAGGATTTGGTGCCCATTTCAATTATTTCTTCTCTTACAATGTGCTGTTCTGTTTCAGCATTGTTTCCACTGCACCCTCATGCCCTTCCTCATTGCACTCCCTGCCTTACAAGGCAGGACTGTGGCTGTGACGAGCTGGCAGCCTGTGGTGGACAACATGAATTTTAGCTCCTCAACACATCACTGCTCCCAGTTTTCCATGTGCCTGACAGAGAGTTGAAATCTCTCATCTCTCAGACTGCCCTAGCACTTTCTGGGAAAAAAAAAAAAAGAAGAAAGGTTTTTTTTAAGGAAAAAAAAGGGGTTTTTAAAGGCATATGTGGAGAGCTGTTCTGCAAGGTGTTGTCGACATACTCATGAATTCTGACCTTTTTGGGCTCAAACTCCATTGGAAAAGCTTTTCCATAAATGCTTTCTGAAAATGTTGTGTTTTCAGTCAGTTCATAGATTTCTTTATATTTATAAAAGTTTCTTTTCCCCTCTGGAAAATAAAGAGCACCTGAATGAATTTAAAACTGTACACCCCCATCCAGTCATTAAGTTAATTAAAGTGAGGCATTGGAGTTTTAAACAGTCTAATTGTTTGTGATGCTGCTAATGACTGCACATTAACTGGGTCCTGAGATGACATGAGACAATTTTCTGTGTTTATTTTATGTCGCTTTGCTACCTTACAAAGTGCTGATCCCGTGGACTGCTCAGGATGGGTAACTTATGCACTTATCACAACAACATTTGAACAAATTGCAGTGTTACAGCATAGTTATTAAACACTGAGCTTGGATTTGGGGAAGACATCAAAGTTCATACACTGCTTACTCTCTACTGGACATCAAAATTTGCAGACATAAAAGGGGCCATATACACTGGCATGACTCTTGTTCAGTTCAGCAGAAGTTTGACAGAGTGCAGGCAGAGAGATAAGAGTGTAAAAAGTGATAATTCACTGACTCTACCCTTCCAGCCAGCCCTGTCAGTAAACAACCCTGGGCTCTTGGGCTGCTGCTTTCCCCTTTCTTCTCTTTGAACTTGTAGGTGAGGGGAGTCTGAGTTTGTTCCTGTCTGGGCATCACACATGACATGGTTGTGTGGATTTCCCGTTGCCCTTGGCAAAGGAGAAAAAAACCTTTTCCAGGACCTTTTCTGACCTGGAAGAAATTCTTGCAGATCATTGAAAAGGGAGACTTTGAGTTTCTCAGCTTCAAAAGCATCAAGCACCACTAAATAATTCTGAAATAAAAGTAACCATGAAGTCTTATAGAAGATAACAAAACTCACAAAAACTCCCTCTGCCCCTGTTTTGTGGCAGTGAAACCAGAGTGAGGTGTGACATGAAGAACACTGCTTTGATGTTTTCCCTTTAGAGAATTTTAAGTGCAGACAAAACCTGTATTTAAGACAATTTAGAATTGTTTGCACTTTGGACCTGCCAGCAATTTGAAACAAAGTAGGAGCAATACTACAGAAATACAGTTTCACTGATTTTCCCTCCTCCCACAAATTTCACTTGGCTTGCTTGCTCCTGAAAACATATCAACACTTCAGCCTGTAGTGTAATGCTTGGAAAACATCAAATTTTGTGAAAGCTGTAAGCTCTGCACAGCTCGAGTCCCAAAAATCATCCACTTACTTGGGGAATGTCAAGTGTGTCAAATCACAGATCAAACCCTCTTTAAAAATTTAGCACACAGAAGCAAAACCGCTTCAAACATAATAACAGAAATTCAGAACTTATAAAACTGCAGTAGTGATGGCTCAATTAATCAGCTGGGTAAAGCTGTTGTTTTGGGTGACAGGCAGTTGAAAACTATGTACTAGAATATCATGTCCCCAAATATCAGCTTCTCACCAACCACATAGTACAAAATAATTCACAAAAGTCCAGTCCAGGGTTAAACAGTGAGATGAAAGCATGTCCTTAAAGCTAATTTGCTTTACTTGGAGGGAACAATTAATGATATAAAGACCTCTCAGTCAGCAGGATGCACGCTGTTTAAAATTTATAAAGTGGGAAAACGAAGTTTCCTGTATTAAAAAAAAAGGTATAATAAATCAAATCAAATGGAATAAAAGATTAAAATTCTGTATACATTGAGTTCTCTGACTAAATAATCTATATTAAATATGTCTTGTCTTTCAATTAATGTGAACTACATGCACATATTGGGCCTTTCAGAAACCCTCTCAGTCATGTATTTTTGCTACTCAGAATAGAATTGGTCTCAGGATTGTGTTTTAAAGGTGATTCCTGGAACTATTTGTAAATTGTGAGAGTTTTGACTTCATGGAGGTCTAAGATTTAACCCAAATAATTAGATCCTGGGTAGTGCCCTCATCTTGCTTTTCCTGGGTTATTTTGTGCTCTGGTCCAGTTAGCAATATCCTTTGTGTCACTCTCCTCCCCATTTCTATGTCTTCTATCTATTTGGTAAAGGTTTCTCACCGCTAAAAAATCCAAGTCACACCTATTTAAAGTGGGTTAATAGTGGTGAAGTCCTTAGAGGACCTGATGAAAATATTATCTTCAAGTCAAAGGAAGTCGCACCCACAGGATTCCTTCAAACTGTTCTGTTGATGGTTCATAAGTTTACTGAGAAAAGAAAATATTTCCAGCATTGTCCAAAGGTCATCCAGACTGAGCTAATTTAATAATCACCTTTGTGAAATTAATTTTCTAATCAGACTCCTTAGCTCAAAAAACTTTGCCCTTGTCCCTCCTAGGCTTCATTCTGAGTTGCATGAATGCAGAAGAAAACTACAGTAAAAGCCATGCAGTTTGTGCTGACAGGTCATGCATTATACATGGAGAAAAACAGAGCAAGAGACTCTTCAATTCCAATTTAAAACAACCTCTTTGGAGCAAATCTATTTTCCATCTCCAGCAGTTCCCAACCAACCTGCCTGAAGCCAAGTTATATAAAGCCAGTACAGATGTGCAAATTCAGTTTGAATAATTAACTGCAGCAGATGATGACTCTGTGTTACAGTGATTGTAGTCGCTGAGTGCAAAAGTTCATGATAAAAATTCAGCATCAGTTTAGGGAAATTTGGTTCCCTGCAAGAGCTGCACACCAGGAGGAGCGCAGGCTCTCTGAAGTTTCTGAGTCAGCCACAGATCTGTAGAAATTGGGTTAATAAAGCACTCAGAACAGCACTCTGAGGCATGACCCGCTGTTCTTGAAATCTTGGCTCTGAGGTGTACTACAGGTAAACATCTTTAATTTCACTAGAAAAGAACAATTCTGGAGAGGTCAGTGAGGGCAGGTGGGGTACATCTGTCTCAGCAGAACTGACCTCTCTGAGCTGAGTTTTTCCCTAAAGGAAAGGCACAAATGTGGTAAAATTCAGGTGGGAATTAGGGGTAAGATTAGGCTTCTTCCATCCTGCTTAAACAAATCACTGGATAGAACCCTGCCTTCTCAGACAAGTAGGACAAGGAGCCACACACTGATGAACTCAGGGTAAAAACCCCACAGTAATTATCAAAAGTGATTTGATATTAGTCAAATCCAAGCCAACTGCTTAGAGCTCTGTATCCATAATGATAAATCCCTGGTGTCTGGTGAGCATTAACAGGTGGGAGAGGTGAGCAAAGCTCTTTTAAGACACACCATGTGAAGCTGTACCACTCATATATAGTGCTGCCAGCTTATTTGCACATGAATTGTGCTAATATTACCAATAATTCTCCTTTGCAATAGGTCTCCTAGGGACATATGGACTTCATTACTTCATGTGCCCCAGATCTGCAAAGTTCTGGGGTGAGAATGTGAAGAGAGAAATGGTAAAGAGTTGAGAACAGCAACATATTTCCAGCAAGAAAAGACATGGGTCTTGTCTGTTATTGCCACCGTTTAATGACTATGGTGATTAAAATGCCTAAACCATGTGTCTGTCTGTTCTTTCTATATATATCTCACCATTATATTGTTAGTACTAGGTACTTAAAATCAGTGTATTTTATTGTAAGAACCACTGTCATTGTATCATCATGAAAATTAAGAATGATTTCCCAATGACAGATAAATGCAGTAATTTGTGTAGGAAACAATGCCATTTCAGGCATGGGAAAAACAAAATTCAGAATGAAATAATTTTCTTGCTTTTCAAGTCTTTTTAAAATCTTTCTACGTACATAAACAACTACAAAAATTGAGCCAGGTGTAATTTTCTTTTTTTCAGTTTCAACACAATAAAGCTACTATATGCTGCTCCTGAAGACATCACCTATGTGCACGTTATAAACTTGTGCAAGAAGTTATTTGAAATTAGATAAAGTTATTCCTGGTATTCAGACATTTGGAGAGAAGAAGAAAACTGTTTTACCAAGTTCACTTACATACACTAAAGTACTATTGGATATGAACATGTGCTACTACTTTTTCATTACTAGAATTTCTGTGGCTAAAATGCCTTTACAATAATGTTGTGCTCAGAAATGAAATTAAAAGTTTGTGTGAATGCATTCCAATCTGTGAGTTTTATTAATTACTGACTTTCATTGTGTCCTTGATGATTTTCTGTTCAGCTGTTAAGTTTGTGCAATTGCCATAGAAACTGTCAATCTCTAACTGTTCATCTCTCAGGTATAAAATTTGAAGATTTGAGCATTAATCCATACTTTAAGTGTGGTTGACTCTTCGGTAATTCAATTCACTTTTTACCATTATGGATGGAATTGCATTGATTTTGATGAGGATGCCAACACATAATAGTGTGGAAATTGACTCCAGTGCTGAACTTTCTGTCCCAGAATGAGGAAATACAAGGGGGATATTGCTACCTGTACTGAATTTCCCCCAAGTGACATTTTAAGTATATCACCCTTAACAGTGAAAAAAGATAATAAAAAAAAAAGCTCAACCAAAAACTGTCATAATATTTTATTTATGAGCTGAGAAAGGGTTTCATGCACTAACCCCTGACTTGAACAGTTTTTACACTGGCTGCTGTAATTTGACCTCGTAGACGAGATCACTTTATTGATTTAGAGATTCTGCTGTGACAGAAAATGGCAAAGGTAGTGCTTGGGAAGTGAGAGTAAATGGAAAAAGTGCTCTGTGAGCTGTTAAAGAGAAAGGAGGTAAAAGAAGAGGGTGGGAAGGAGAGTTGAAGAGAAGGGAGGAAATAATGTTAGTGAAATATTAGAGCCATAAACAGAGCATAGTTAGAACTGTTAAAACAAACAGAAGTATTCATTCATGTTGGCAATGAATCCCAGCCAAACTAAACAGCTCCAAGACCTTTAATCTTGATCTCTGTGGCACCACCTTGTTCTCTCTCCAGCCTGCAACTGCAATGCATCAAACCTCCCTGGAAATTGCAGCTGCATTATGTCTGTCCAGCCTTCATCCTTCTCTGGACAAACACTTCTTTCAAAAATCCAAAACACATCAAAGTTATCATCCGGGACCCTGAGAGCCTTCTTTGTTTCCCTGTGCTTGTCTGCAGATGTTTGGTTCTCATCCACTGAAGATACTCTGTGAAATACAGAGCTCACAATCTATCCCATTGTAGTCTGTTATGAGGTATGGCAAGGACCACAATTGGTTCTTTTATTTCTATTTTTCCTACGAAACGTCTGCATTAGACATTCTGACAGTTTCAGGGGGTTTATTACCTTCCTTTTCACAGGTGTTCCTGGAATGAGAGAAAAAAATAATGTCCCTTTATTTGAGAGTGGTGAATCTGGGATGATTAACAAGGGGAAACCTGAGTTAATAATCTACAGTCACTCACTGGACATCAATATCCACAACAACTCACAGCCTGAGAACTCTGACACTACAATTTGAATTTCACTGCAGTTGGTGCTACAGTGAGCATCAGAAGCTCCTGTGAGACTGAGAATCCAGTTGGTGGCTGAACAGATTCTTTATTCTTCTGCTGAGGTTTCTTTTAGGCTTGCTAAGATTGCTCCAAATTCAACAGATTTAATGCTGTGGTTTAAATAATTTCAATGACATTCTGTTGCCTCCAACTGTTGTGTCATAAATTTCCCACATCATCTAAGCCAGTCACGTTGTTATGTTCTAATTTCTCCAAATTTTTTCACTATGTCCTGTTGTTAACAAATTGGTGGGCACTGGTGAAAAATTATTTATTCCAAGTTTAGCTTTTTTGGTAATGATGAGAGAAAGCAATGCAGTGAACTGGGAATGAGGTCAAGCAGCACAGACTGCAGTATGTCTGTTAGCTGTGAAATTTCATTGTTGATAATAACTCCTAAGATCAAGTAGGCTCTATCCAGATAATGTGCTGCCACACTGCAAAAAAAATTCTTTTTAAAAGACTTAAGAGCCTATTTTTTACTTATATTTTAATTATATTTCTCTATTATATTTAACCAGTCAGATCACTTCTCCTCCTTACACTGCATATATTGAAAGCATGACTTCTTTGCCTCTTCTTACTTCACTCTCATTAGAATTTAATCTGTGGTAGTTGTGCAGGTTCAGTCTAATAGTTGACTGCCAAGTTTGAAAAAAATTGCTTGGATAGGTTTTCGGGTATTTTTTGTTGTTGTTTTGTTTTGTTGTTTGTTTTTTATTTTCATTTGTTTGTTTGTTTTTTGTGTGGGGTTTTTTTTGTTTGTTTGTCTTTTGGGGGTTTTGTTCAGGTTGTTTTTTTTTTGTTGTTGTTGTTTGTTTTTTTTCTTTTCCCCCACTATGTTCTTTAAATCAAGAAGCACAGGCAGTGAGCGATCCATGTCTAAAGTAAAAGATATTCCCTTTTATATGTGCATATATTTTTACTGTCATGGTCTAGGGTGGAAAGGATCCCAGGACAACCAAGGAAGTGGTGCAGATTTTCTGGTCCTGCATCAGGATGGCTTGGAAATTTGGTCTGGGTCCAACACCAGGACAGCAAAGCAAATTGCTCTGTTTTCTCCAGTGTTTCCATTGGAAATGATCCCTGTTTCTGGACACTCATTAGCACCAAACAAAGTCCTGTAAAAAGTCTTCCTTCTTTTAGGGGAAGTTTGAAAGGGTTCAGCACAAGTTGTTCAAAGGGAGACAGTTAAAATTTTAGAGACAGTTTCACTCCAAACTCAGGTCCTGAAACTCAAGAGCCCAGGTTAAAGGCACTTACATGATTGCAGCCATACAACATCAGATGTTGCTTTCCTCTTGAGGAGTAAATTTTATTCATTTTGGTTGTAGCTAGGAATTCAACCTGCTCAGTGTGATCTTTTTTTACTGTGAGAACACGGTATTTTGGCAAGCAAGCACAGTGGTCTTTTAAACAGATTTGGCAGGCAAGGAAAATTCACAAACATGAACCCACATAGCCCTGAGCCAACTGCATGGTCTTCAGGCTCCTTACTGAACTCCCAGTTTCTTGCTGCCTCTCCAAATTTAAGTCCCACATTTACAGCTTCATTGGATTTTGGCTGTGAATGCAGAACTCAAAGCAGTTCACTGAATTGCAGACTGAATTCTGTAAATCCAGCCTAAAACCGTCAAATTTCCAGGTCCCCATCTTCATAATTTCTCTAGCATGAGAGAACATCATTAGCTGGAAACATACAACAAAAAAAATTGACAACTACCATGGGAGTTAAATTATTTCAAGACATATTTTGTGGGGCATAATAAAAGTAGAACTTGTGGAATTTACTGTAGTTCCACAGTAATTGGGGAACTGGAAAGGAAGCCACCTTAGTTTCTTCATATCTCCCTCTAGAGAGAGATACAGAGATTAATGATATTTAATTAATAATAATTAAATTAATGTGCCTCTTTAGCCAAACTAAGCTGCTTTGCTTCCACTGGGGCAGCTGCAGATGCAATGGAGTGTCCCAGAAGAAGACTTTGAAGTCTGCTGTGGACCTGTTAGATCCTGAGGAGCTTTAAAAAAAAAAAGAAGTATGGGAAAAAGTTGTAAGTTAAGCAAAAACCCGTGGAAAGATAACCCCACATCACATCCAGACTCATGGTAACTATTGTCCTGTTCTCAGGACTCTGCTTCACTCTGGATTGCTGTGCTGGCAGACACGGGTCCAGGCAGAGGAAAATCACTTCTCTGCATTCCCACAGCACCAAATCCAGCACATTAAACCCCGAGGGAGATTAAAAATGCTTTTCTGAAAGGGTATTGAAGGCTCTTCAGCTGCCTTCTTGTTCAGAAGGATAATTAATGCATTTCAAAGGGGAAATGTCTCTCAAAGCCCCAGCTCTTATTTTTCTTATTTACCACTCAGGTAAGTGCCTTATCACTCAAGGCTTTGGTGTTTATATGCAGTACTTCATGACTACTAATTGTGCATGTCAGTCTTGATGGGACAGGACTCCTGTGTGCCATTTCTTGTGAAATATGAGTGTGAAAACAATGCAAATATAATTGTTCCAGCAAATTGTCCTTTCTTGGTCAAAGGGAAGCTTTTAAAGGTTAGTTTTTAGTTACTTAAACAGCTCTGTTTTGGTTTGTTTTGGTTTTTTAAATAATTTTCAGTTATCAAAATCATTTTAGTTTTCATAATTAAAAAAGAAATAATGAAAAGATTGAAAATGTTCCTGGAAAAATCGCTGCCAGATGGGCTGAAAATTGTTGCAGTGGATAATTTTTTCAAACATCTGCCTCAATCTTAACCTTTGGAAGAGGAGAAAATACACTGCTGGTAAGGATTGAAGTTGTTATGCTACATCAGTTAATCAAATTAAATAATTGGACACATTTGCAGACTATAGAGAAGAGTGAAATATTGTGATGAATACGTGATTGTTAGGATTATTTTTTTCTCAAAATAACTGAATTAAAAATGTTGGTTTCTGAGTTAGAAGGCTGGTAAGATAATTATTTGGAAAGTCCTGCTCAAGACATACAAAATACAGATGTCAATCCTCTACATCTTTCCCATCTCAAAGTACCTTTCAGCTTTTTATGGCTGAACATTTCAGGCTTTTTAACAGACAGGGAAAGAAAGAATTACTTTTGGGTCTTAGTCTGTGGATTTCACATATTTTCATGAGAACTGTAAAAACAGAGATTTGAGTCTCTGCAGGCCCTGCATTTCACCGGATTCTGCCCGTGTGTTAAATAAAAACTGATTAAATCCCTGTGTGAATAGTCTCAGTAAGACACACGTGGCGTTAGATCAGTGTAGTGAGATATCTCTTGTGTCTTTGTCAGTTTTTTCCTGACTTTCTCACAATCTACTCTACAGAAGTGGCCTATTTTTTCTTTCCTTTCTCACCATGTAACTTTTTTTCATGATCCAGCTGTGCACCAACTGTAAAGGAGCTAGTGGTGGTCAGGGGCTATGCACATCACCTGTGTGGTCTGGATATGCATCCTAGAAAGGTACCTTTTGTGGTAAGGCAGAGGTTTGGGGATGGCCAAAGCTGATCTTTGACCATGCAGGTTTTGTGTTTGCTGGGTTATCTCTCTGCTGTCCTAATATTTCAGATGGATTCAGAAGGTAACACCTATGTGAAAAGCCAAGAAAGGTGTATCAGGTGTGGTGGTGGTGGTGGTGTCTTTGTCTCTAAATGTTTTACTGAAACACGTGCAAGTGTGCCATCTCACACAAATAATGGGAAAGTTTCTGATTCAGATCTACCCATTCCTTTGCTCTGCTCCAGGAAATGTCACATCTTTCTGATGAGGCCGGAGGGGTGGGAGATTAGTCTGCATGGTGAACAGTCATACTGAAAGGCATTTCTTCTTTGGAAGAAATTCACAGCAGGCTGAAAAGGTGCCTGAAGGTTCAAAGAACCTCTCCCAGCCTTTTTCTGATGAGTTACTACAAGGCTTAATTCAAAGCTTGTTGCAGCTAATGGCAGCTCTTCTGTGGACTTTAATCCCTGCTGAGTTGACTTCATGGATCTTTCTGACATCACAGGGAGAAATTTAAATCACTCATGTCAGTGATCACATGTAACGATTAAAGTCATGATATGGAGCAATGCAAAGCATAAATCACTTAATGCTTTTTTTTTTTATTTTTTTCTATTGTAGAGTCCTAGAATCATGGAGTGGTTTGGGTTGGGAGGAGCCTTAAAGCCCATCCAGTGCCACCCCTGCCATGGCTGGAGCACCTTCCACTGTCCCAGGCTGCTCCAAGCCCCAATGTCCAACCTGGTCTTGGACACTGCCAGGGATCCAGGGGCAGCCACAGCTTCTCTGGGCACCCTGTGCCAGGGCCTGCCCACCCTCACAGGAACAATTCCTTCCCAGTGTCCAATCTTGCCCAGAACTCTTAAATTTAAAGCCATTCCCTGTGTCCTGTCCCTCCATCCTGTGTCAATTGTCTCTCTCCATTTTTCCTGCAGCTCCTTCAGGTTAGTCCCTTTGTTATTTCCCTGGAAGTCTTGTTTCACCAAAGATAAATGAGAAACTCACTGTCTGTGTTACCACCACCTACTTTTACCACCCGTCTTTTGAATAGTTTCAGTTTCCCTTGATCTTTGTTTTTGGTACAATATGAGAATATGTCTGTGCCTGAAAGTAACCATATGTACAGCGAAGAAACACCTGGATTATGATCTTTCCCATCTGGATTGAAGATTTTATTAAGAAATTATTTATTCAGCAGACTTGGTTTGGGAATAATCCTTCCTACCAAGTCACAAATCCATGATCTCCTGAACATGTTCCCCAGGACGCTTATTTGGAAATCCCTGCAAATTCTGTATGAACTTACATTACATCTTTTCAGCAGTGTGAAGACATTTTTCACCCTAAGGCAACAACTTTTTAGTAGCTTGTTAAAAAAAGTGGTCCTTTGTTTTAGGAAGCATAAGCAGGACTAAAGGCTCGTAGCTAAAAACAGGAATTCCTAAAATATATCTTAGCTTTTTTTCCCAAGCCTACAATTACAATATTGGATGTACTGTTTAATGGATAGCACTAAAAAGCAAAAAGTGTAATTTAGACCTAGATGGGAAGTTCCTGATCAATTTTTTGTGCATTTTCTGTGCTAATAATATTGCAGTGCTCATCTTAGCTGGCCACTGAGTGGTTTCTTTAAAATCTGAGTTATTTTGGAATAAAGCAGGAGTTTCCCTGTTTGTGATTGCTTCTGGCTGTGCTTCCAACATATCCTTTAGATTTTGATTTGGTTCTGTCTCTGCCCAGATCAAGCAGGTCTCTGGTGTGTAATCTGTCCATTTCTTAGCAACTGTCTGAACACACAGCTAATTTTATTAATGTCAGTGTAAGGGGCTCCAGATGTCCTCAGACATGGGGGGACTTCACTGGTCTAATTTTTAAGCATTCAGTACCAGTAGGTTAGATTTTCCCACTCCAAGTGACAAATAAAACAGGAGAATTATAGGTACCTGTTTGTTTATGGTCCTGAAACTAAAATAAATTTCTTCTCATTGAGACCCATTTAAACCTCAGAGGCAAATTTTTCTTTCCCCAAAAGAATCCAACAGAAGTGTTGGAGAAAGGTGCTAACTTGCTGCTAGCAATGTTTGAGACTTTCTACTGCTTTTGTGAGTGAAGCTATTAGTGGAAACCTGACAAATTTTGAAATGTCAGATTGGTAGCTAGTGGTGCAAAGCAGAAGTTCATCAGAAGAGCAATACATTGGCCATAAAAGTCTCAATTTTGCCCTGAAATTGAAACAACTCATGATTAAGAGGCAATTTTTAAGTTTCATTTTTGAAGTATTAAAGACTATTCAAATGTGACCTTTTTTCTCCCCCCACAGCACTAACATTCTCATTTGTTTTAATGTTATACCTTTATCTTTAGCAAATGAAATGCTGCCTTTACATGAAATGCTGCCTAAATTTGGCTTTACTCACAGAAGCATGAGGGTTGAAATAAGAAATGAAATTATGTTGTAGACTTTCACATTCTTAATAAATGACCGAAGAGTTTTATGTTTTATGTGTGGACAAAAATCCAAAGCCTGGCTTAAAGAATTTTGGAGAAGCTCAGGTGGTTTGAAAGTCTGACAATTTTATTTAGGGGCTTGTTTAAAGATTTCTCCTTGGAAATCAATGGCTGCATGGGGAAGCAATTTCCACAAACAGGTGGAATCAACCAGCACAGAAGGAAAGAGGTGTTTGAGCCAGGAGCTTCTGGATGATATAATTCCCATGACACTTCCTTTTTGTTGCTCTACACCATGAAATATCCCCATGCCAATTAATAAAGACCTGTGTGGTGTGGGAGCTGCTGTTATCTGAATTAGGATGGTGAAAAAGGGGTCCCCACCCTGATGTTCATATCTGCTGCTTCTGATATTTCTTGTTGCTGCTTTGAATATGTTCCATTTTCATTATTTTAGATGTGCTGACAATTGAACAGAGCACACAGGGACACAGTTATAAAGTATTTCATTAGAAATTATTATTAGAGCAGTCTCTAGAACCTGCAGCATGAGATAATAACAAATTGAACAGACACCTAGTGTAGATATGCTAACAAATATTCTAATACTGATTGCATGATTTAATCAGAAATATGTGACCTGAAGTGTGTGGGGAAGGTTTTTTATTAGTTCCACAGAACTGTCTTTACTCTTGCAATGAACATTCCAGGTTTTCCAGCTGCAGCTGGCCTGTGAGAGATTTCATAACCAAGCAGTACAGATTAGAGAGGCCATCACCGTATGTTTAAAAGCGCAAGCTAAAGTAAAATCTATTGCAGTTTAATTGTCTTGCTGTTCTTTTGTCAAATTTTCTCTCTAGTGGTACAATCTGTTTCTGAAACTAATGACTTTAATGTAAAATGTAGGTTAACTNATTTATATATATATATTTATATCATCTTAGGAACTGCTGGGGTTGGATGAGTTGAAACTTGTGAAAAGAACTCTTCAGCAAATATTATTCAAATCTGAACTCTCACAGCAGCTGAATTTTCATAGCTCTTCATTTTAATGCAATTTTGCTAATCTGTAGAAACTATGTTTGTTAGTCAGATCTTAATTCCTGATGAGTTGCAGTTCACAACTGATGTAAGAAATTAAACTGTTCAGAAACAAGAGTCAAAATATTT
>VZTZ01014876.1:0-18706 GCA_013400955.1 Drymodes brunneopygia | reverse complement strand
GCAGTTCATGGTCTGAACAGCTATTTTGGGTTCAGTTGTGATGTTGTGTATTACTTTCCTTAAACACATAATGCTCATTTCCTTTCATTTTCCTTCTTCTGGGTTAAATGTTTTGATCTCATTAATTTTATCCATGATGGCCTGTAGTTTCCAGGAAGAACTGCACTGATACTCTGATAAATACCATTGTGACACTATTTTGTGTCAGGTTATATATGTAATTTATATATATATATTTATATCATCTTAGGAACTGCTGGGGTTGGATGAGTTGAAACTTGTGAAAAGAACTCTTCAGCAAATATTATTCAAATCTGAACTCTCACAGCAGCTGAATTTTCATAGCTCTTCATTTTAATGCAATTTTGCTAATCTGTAGAAACTATGTTTGTTAGTCAGATCTTAATTCCTGATGAGTTGCAGTTCACAACTGATGTAAGAAATTAAACTGTTCAGAAACAAGAGTCAAAATATTTCTTCAAAGATGTCAAGATATGAAGACACACTGCACCAGGTGGGGCTTTTTTGAGGATGGGTGATGAAACAAATACTGAATTTTCCTTTCTGTCTGATCTCCAGTAGCTGCAGTTTTGGACCGAAATATGGTGAAAATGGCTGGATGTGACTCAGGTGAAATTATGGAAAATAAACTCAGCAGTCCTGTGACCCAGAGGGATTTTCCCCAGAATTTCAGGGCAATGCAAGTAGGGCGCGTTGCTGAATGGGTACTTTTCTGTGGCAGTGTTGGGGTTTTTTTTAACAGCAGACAGCACAACAACTCTAGGTAGAGTTCCTGAAAGTGTTTAAGCAACTGTGCATGGAATTTTAGTTGTGAGGCTTCTTCAGGCAACTGTGCCAAGTGATTGTCCCATTGTGACATCACTGGGTGGCGAAGGGCCACACGAACTGGCGTTGCATTCTGACATCACTGGGACGTGGATTATGACCCTGGCTGTACAGATTAGGCTGGCAGAGCTGAACCAAGTAGCAAGAAGGCGACATGGCCTCGGGGAGGAGGGAGTGGACCTGCCCCATCTGCTGCGAGGTGCCCGGGAACATCGCCCGCGCCCTGCCCTGCTGCCACAGCTTCTGCCTGGGCTGCATCCTGCGCTGGCTGCGGGGGAACCGCACCTGCCCTCTCTGCAGAAGATTGATTTCCACTGTCAGCTTCTCGGAGCAGGAGGAGGACTGCCTGCAGTGCATCATCAGACGCCCCAGAGAGGCCACCAGCCACGCTGCTGGCAGCAGGGATGGACACAGCACCCACAGCCCTGTGGCATCCCCTGCCTTCACCTTGCAGGGGACGCTGTCCCCAGCTGAGCAGGGCGCTGCAGGGCCGGAGGCCGTGGGTGGCATCCTGCCCGAGCTCTGGGCGGAGCTTTTCCGGAGGAGACCGAACCTCTTGAACCCCGTGCGCTCCTGGCTGCAGCAGTGGCTGCAGAAGATACACAGGGATCACTGGTGGAAGGTGAAGACTGCGGAGAGCGGCATCCTGCTGGCCCTGTGCATCTTCGGCCCGGACAGGGAGGTGCTGCTGCAGCGGCTGCAGCCTCGCCTGCAGCACTACACTGCGCTGCTGGTGCACGGCGTCCTCAGCATCATCGAGACCCAGTGCAGCCAGGAGGTGCGGAGGCTGCGGGGCTGCCACACCACCCAGGAGGAGGCTGAGAGCCCCGGGGCCACCTCTGGCCCCTCGGCCACTCCTGGGGATGCTCCCGACTCAGGTGGGCCGCAAGACTCCAGCGTGGAGCCGGAAGCTGGAACGTCAGAGGAAGCCCCCGAAGGGAGTCCCAGCACGTGTGGGACCATCCCTGCAGAGCCAGAACAGCCCTAGAAGGAGCGTGGGGAGGTGGCAGTGGCTGCAGGGTCCCTGATCCCAATCTGGGCAGGGTCCCCTCAGCCATGGCGTCGTGGTGACCCCAAAAGTGGAGGGCCCTCGGGCCCTTTGGTGACATTTGCAGGCTTTTCTTTAGTCAAGAAAAAGAAAATAAATAGCTGTTTCCTTGACACAGCCTCTGGGTTTTGCTTCTTCCTGGGGCCTTTTCCCTTTCCCCTCACACCATACTGCTGGAAAACGGCCCCACAGCCCCAGGGCCTCATTGGCCTCCCCCAGGAATTGCTGCTGTGGCCACGATGGTGGAAGAGCTTCTGAGAGAGCATCCGGGTGATGGGGATAGGGGAGTCATGAGTGAAAGATTAGATGTTCCTCAAGCAAGAAGAGGAAAGCCTGGAGAATGCCAAACACCCTTTCTGCCAAACCCTTTCAGGACAAATGTACACCTTCTTTTTATGCACAGAAGGATACGGGAAGTCTGGGTGGCATTCAGAGACAGGACTGCATTTGCGTCCTCATTTTTGCAGCTCTGCCTCTTGCCTGCTGATGAGAGTTTTTTCATGTGTCTCAAGTTGATTATCCCTGTTAGTCACAGGTTAGGGAGGGTCCAACACATAAGATGCCATGCAGTGCATTTGAATCCCATAAAAAATTATGGGTTATAAAAACTCATCTACTGCACTTTCCAAACTGTACTTTTATACAGAGTGTTAGGAGCAGTTGGCTATGATTTCTGCACGAGGATCTGCAGCAGTTCACAGGGGTTGTTGGAGAGCTTATGAACAAGACTTGCTGTTTGGGGACAGGACAGATGTCTGGTTGCTGCTCCTCTGTCTCCCAGGAGTCCTAATGATGCTTTTTTTACTGTCCTTTGATGTATTGACTGAGAGGAAAGGGGGCCCTGCCAAAATGTACTAATGATACCAACAGTGTTAACACCTAAACAGACTGTTGTGAGTATTGTAAAGATTTCTCTTATACTTTCTGCTGTCTCTCTGGGAATACGTATCTGGTTTATTCTCCAGTTGCTGGTAGATTTAAAAAAAAAGTACAATAGGTAAGTGATGAGAAAGCAGAAATAACATCTTTGAAAATGTATTATTTTTCCATCTGCTTGGGACCCCAGTTCTCTGTGTGTGTTTATTCTTTGCTGATCTCCTTTACATCAACTTCATGACTACAGTTCTCTTTTAAAACATGATTTTTACCTATATTCTAAATTGGGAGAAGTGAGTTAATTTAAGGAAATATTTAAAAGACTAGCTTCTTTGAAGTTTAGCAACTAGCTTCAAGAAAGATTAATTACTGTCAATGAAAAGCTTCTTCTGTGATATGTTCTCACAGTGATAATGCATTTTAAAGCAGATTTACTGTCCATACCACAGCAAGACAACTACTTCAGTATCTCTTTACCTGATTAAATGCAGCATTTTTGAATATACAGCTGCTACAAGGGGTTGGCTTTGCTGCCTTCTGAAATATTCTTCTGCATTCTGCATTATTTTTATATATTTAAAAGAAAAAGAGCTTAATTTAGATGTTGGTAAATTCAGTCAGTGATTTATGGACTCTGATTTGAGAAGGATCTCATCATCAAAGTTGGCTTTCTAAACAACACGTTTATTTTTCAAAAACGAGCAAAGAATCAAACCCCCAAACCTTAAAAATGGTAATTAATACATGACAGTGTATCCTCTCCTGTTTCCTCCTCCAAAGGACTTTAATTTTTAATTTCTTTTTTACCTAAGAACTGCAGTTTCTATCTAGCTTAGCCAAATTAAAATGACAGCTGCTGAACAAAAAAAAAATTGATGTCTTTCAAGAGGTGAATATAAAAACTTGTCTGTAACCACACAAAAATTCTAGGAAGAAAGAAATTCATTAACACAGAAAACTTAAGGCATATTTAGGATAATCTGCCATTGTCTGATAAAAAAACCTCTTCTTCAAGTGGAAGAGCAGAGGAAAAGACAATGTTTTTCTCTGATATTTGTAATTTGAGAGCTGAAGTTGTTACTCAGCCACCAAAGCAAAATAAATCTTAAATAAGTGGAAAATACTTTTTCCTCAGTTTTTCCAGGAAGAGTTCTCTCCACTAGAATCCCTGCCTTTGTAACTTGGACCACAACCATTTTACTGTAAGGAGAAAGTCAGGAATCATTCCTAGGCAAGTTCGTTATAAAGCTTAGCAGAACTTGCACCTCCCTGTCACCAGAATTATCATCAATATTGCAGACAGATCCACAGGACTCTGCAAAAGACTCAGAGCTTTTCACACTCACTTACTCATTACTGTTCTCATGATGTTTTAAAAAATAAAAAGTATCTTCCAATGTCTTTTTCAGGACTCCAGTGGTTTTAGTGCAGGTTGTTGGAAGGCTGGATTGATGTGAAGCTGTAAGTTCTGCGAACCTTAATTTTTAAGTGTACTCCATGCAGAACACCCGAAATTAAATTTTAAGTAGTATTTATGAAGGAATGGTAAATTCAAGGCTCAGCACTGGTATAATTATGAACAGGTTTTTTTTATAGGTTCCTTTGAAATGTGTAAATGAACTTGTCTGCTCTTGAAGTCCTGCCTCGGTCAAATATATGACTCTTATTAAAGACAAATTGTAATACATGTACATTTATTACCCATGTGTCCACAGGAAGAGATTGAAAGATGAAACCATATACCACCTCCATAAAATCCTGATGGAGTAACACTGAACAGTTAAAGAGAATATTTTTATTAAACCCTCGGAACGTGAAGCACTTGTGAAGAGCACCTAAAGTAAGACCTTATTAAAGGCATTAATGCAATGATCACGTCATTACAACAGACTGAGAGAACTCCAGAATTTATCCAGTTTCCTCTGTGTCCTGACAAATGGGTGGAATTGCTCACACAATGTGTGTGCTCACTTTAAAAAAAAAAAAAAGAATTTAAAAATCCTTCTCAATAGGCCTAAGCAAGACTGTACAGGCATACAAGCAGCCTGCAAGTGGGATAACAGATTTCCTGGAAAGGTCAGAAACCTGAAAGAGTTTCTTGGTTAATTGGGAAAAAAAATGTATGAAATTGATCAGTTTTCCCAATTTATTTTTTTAGCTGCCATTAATTACAGACAGCAAGGAACATGCTGGGAGTGATGGCCATGCAGGTTTGCAAAGGTATTGCCAGAAATGAGATCAGTATGAACTGGGAGGGTTCAGTGAATCTACTTATTCTCAGGCATTAACTCCATAAAATATATTTACTCCTCAGGGAATAAAAAAACAAAAAAAGGCAAATATGCACAAGCTTACCATTTCTTTTAGTATTTTTCCTTCCTGCTCCTTTTCTTAAGAACGGCCTAGATTGATTAAAACTAAAGGCTAAGAGCAAATTTTCTCATATCTCTCTAAAATGCTGAAAGCAAATATCAGGGATAAATTTGATTTCTGGTAACTCTGCGTTCTGTGGGTTCTTAGCCTTTGCCAGGCTTCCTGTACCTGGTCCCAACAATGCTAAAAGAGCCTTGCATGACCCAGGGAGATCCCAGCAGCCCAGCTGCTGCACCTTTGGCATAGCAACACTCCTGAATTTAGAAGCACCACCTTCAAAATCGACCTTCTTGATGCCATGGATCAGCTGTGATGCTGTTTGACATGTGATGGATGTGGCAGTGTGGATACGGTGGGAAAAGCACAGATCATTTATCTGAAGAGATAAAAGTGTTCCTGCAACATCTCAGAGAAAATGAATACATTTTTTAATCCATTCAAAATTCTCAGAAGGGCAAGTGCATTGCACGCAGAATATGAAAAAGTATTTATTTGTCTCCATGTGGTTTCTTTATCTACTTGCAGGCTGCAGCCTAATTTGAGAAAGAAAGGATAAAGAAGGAACAGTCTGAAAAGCAATGATTCATTCAGTGCTCCTCTTGTACCTCTTTCTCCTGCCTTTTACCTGGCATTACAGCACACATACTGCACCACCTATGTAATTCAGTTTTTAGGACATTACAGCCGGAATAGCTTCTTTTTATTTTTTTTTCCCTCCACGAATGCATATTCACGACTGAAAATCCAAAGTGAAATTATCTTGTCTTGAACTACAGGACCAAACACCCTGAAAGGTCAATGACTCTGGAATATTTTACTGCAGTAATTTTTTCCCAGTGTTGACTGCTGATAGACACTTCTGCTCATTTAGGGATGAGTGAGTAACTCACAGTAATTTCTTCATCTACCAGCTTTTATCTCTCACTTGGTGAACTGTTTTAAAGTGGGTGAATTATCAAACCAAACAGAAAAAATTTGGTGCAATCCTGCAAGTTAAAATAACTGCAGCTTTGCTTGGCAGGAAGGGAAAAGGAGGGACTTGTGTAGGTCTAGCAATTTATAGTGACTTGGACTTCAAACAGAGAGTCAGGGAAAAGTCTCCCTTTCTGATTCCTTGAGACTGGATACTGGTAGCATCTAAATGGAATATTAATATATCAGGCCAGAACTGTGAGGCAGGTCAGGCTTAGTGTTCTGTTACTGTCAAAGGATTTAGCAATTACTTACCTCAGTTGAGGTCAGACCCTGCAATAAAAGGTCAGATGATGTTCTGTGAAAGGATATGAATGAGGTCTCATTGCTCCAACCTATGGTAACACCTTCCTCTGCTGTTCTGAGAAGAAATAGTAGGAACTGAGTTGTGATTGCAGAGTACATGGAGAATTGGGATTGCTCAGCCTGGAGAGGAGGCAACCTCGTTGTGGAGAAACCTGGTGCAAGATGTCCCTGCCCATGGCAGGGGGTGCCACTTTAAGGTCCCTTCTCAACCCAAACAATTCCAAGATTCCATGATTCTGTGAATGCTGTCAGTCTTTTAGACATGTTAAAACCCATCCCTGTTAGAAGTCTCGCAGCCATGTAGTTGTTCTTGGTGATGATACGCCAAAAAAACCTCCTGGTGCACCTATCCATGAGCTATGCATGTCCTTTTTACTGGATTTGACAGAATAGGGAAAAGTTAAATTTATTTATTTATTTAAATACATAATCTTTATTAAGCAGCAGTATTTCAAGGCGTATTTTCTGAAGCTGGGAATTGGGTGAAATGTCCCCAAAATACAAGGTTAAATGCCTTAGAAAAGAGATGAGGTTTTTCATAGAGTAATAAAAAATGGGACTGGAGATAAAGATGATCTCATGAAGTCACCTAGCTGATGTTTTGCCCCAGTTAAAATGAAGCCATTCCTGACAGATGTCTTGCTCTTATTTTTGCTTGTCTAGCTCTTATTTTTCTCATCCCAGCATCTTTTTCATTCTCTGGCTCAACTTGTTCTTTTATGAATCAGGCGCTATCAAGTCTTCATAAAAGATTAAAAGTTTCCTTTGAATAAGAGACTGTGCAGTGTAAGACAAATTATGTACAGCAGACAAGGGAGAATTTCAGAAGGGAAAATGTCTGACCTAGAAACTGCTGTCATTACTAGAAGGTCTTCTTTATAATGAGTTTGGGACTAAATAGTTACACATTTCAGCATATGCTGCAATTAAAAAGTCCTTTATGAAACCAAAATGAATTTAAAAAAATCAATTATACCTTAAAAGGTGTTAATAACAAGTATCGTGTCCTTTGCAAATCCCACAGGAATAAATAGTTAATGGTTATTAAATGAAACCCTTGGCTGAAAGACTTCATACAAATGAGTGCTACTAATACTAGAAAAAAATCACATATGGGACTTTTCCAAATAATATTCTTTTAACTACTTTAATGAGCAGCTTTTTGTTCTTTTTTTCTTTGGATGCGTCCAGCTTTGGCTTCTTTACAGATGCTATCTCTCTCCCAAATTTAGTAAAAACTCTTCTTGGTGCTGGCTGCAGCCTGAGAAACATTAGACCTGCAGCAGACACTGTGAAGCAATAGAAAAAGCAATGCAGATTTGCTGGAATTATGTATTTTGGCACCACATCCCTTGCCTGCGATGCACTGAGGGTCAATCAAAGAGTGCATTGTGCTCAGAACCTTACAAGAGTCGAAGGGATGCTGCAGAGGGCACTATTTACCAAGAAAATTAAAATAGGCAGAGGGTTGGGGTTAAGGAGTGAGCCCTGCTTGTAAAAATGCATAGAGTACTTTGATACATTTATTTTTTACTGATTTTATTCAGGTACGAAGCAAGGATTCTCTTCAGGTTTTCCCCTACCCAAGTTCGTTGATTTGGGAATGTCTGCAGTCCTGAGTTTTCTCCCTCCATTTTTATTTTTTCAGGAAGGAAACAATATTTACAAAGACAATAATATCTGACGCAAAGTTGTGTCTGAGACAGATAGGTTTTATACTTTGAGGTGGTTTTTTTTTCTGGTCTGCAATAAATTGCTGGAAAATGAAAGAAAGTAAAAATATAATCTCAACAAATGTTATAATGTAGCTTTCCACAAAATCAAAACAAAACAGAAAGGACCCAAACTGAACAAAAACCCAACCAAACCTGCCCAAAAAACCCCACCCTGTCACTAATAAAATAACCAAACCAGGTAAGTTGGTCAAGTTCATTGTTGCAGTGTTCTCAGAGAAGATGAGCTTATCACTCCCTGTAGCACACAGGGCCTTTTGTGTGTTAATTTAAACCCAACCATCCTGCCAGTGACAATCTGCATGTTGTAAACTCCTTGATGGATGTTACACAGTTAAAAAAATTCAAAATTTTAATGGGGAATTAGAAGGGAGGTGGAGAGACACCAGGTGAGAGGATGAGAAGGTGCTCTAAGACACAGAACTCTCAGTATCAGCCTCTCACGGTATTCCAGTCACAGCCTGGCTGCATATTTCATCACAGCAGGTAGCTTTAAAAATTATTTATGAGACTTGCAGAACACTTAGTGTACCAAAGAAAGGACAAATCCCTTCTGCTCAGTGTACATTTATGTTGAATTCTCACTGGTCTGTAGCGAGGTTGAGATGAAGCTTCTCTTCTTTCCAGGGAAAGCAGCACAAGTGTCATCCCAACAGGTTTTTGGTGGTTCAGCTCCTGGCCCCTGCACAGGGCTGGGAAATAATTTTCTCTACCAGCTCTGCCACAGCCATGTAACCTGCCCGATTCCATCAGCAGGAGCTGTTTCCAGCAGCTTTGTGGTGGGTTATTGCCTGACTGAATTAAAAAGGCCAGAAAGATGCAATCAGACCAATTTTATGAGTGTTATTTTGAAAGGAACCATTATCTCCAAATCAGGTTGCACTGGTCAGATCTTTATCTGCTGCTAATAAACTCAATGAATTAGAGTTGATTGTAGCCTGGAGACAAGCAGACCCTCTGTCTCGGGATGTTTCCATTACATTAATCAGGAAAATCTGCCTGTTGTTCCAGTCACAAGACACCACCTCCACAATGGATTTCCAAGTCATATAATTTGTTATATTTTGTTACTAGGAGTAATTCAGCAGTTGAGCCAACACAAAATCATATCACTGTATTACTGGAGCACAATACAAGTTCCCCATGCCTCACAAAAATTTACTGTGTCTTTTTCATCCCCACTCCACCAAACACAGGAGTCTACCACACAGGTTCTTCAATCTCTTGTTTGCTCTGTGTTGTATGAAATTAATAAAGCATTATATGCTGTTCTTCATACTCAAGTTTCTTTAGATTTTAATGGCATTAAAAAATAAGGTCAAACGGTGTGGGAAATGTGTTTGTATTTATAAGTGAAATCATGAATTTATGGAATGGTTGGGGTTGGAAGGGACCTTAAATCTCTTCCAGTGCCATGGGCAGGGATAACTGCCTCTATCCCAGGTTGCTCCAAGACCTGTCCAGCCTGGCCTTGGACCCTTCCGGAGATCCAGGGGCAGCCACAGCTTCTCTGGGAAACTTATTCCTGCCTGAAATAGTCAGCCTGTTCCAAATAAGATGATTTTCCCCTGATGAGGAAAGAGTTTGCTTTTTAAATGCTGCAAAAAGTTCTGATGTACTGACTCGGTAAAAGTCAAGTGTCTGCATTTGAGAAGGATTTCAGCAGATACTTGTAAGATAGTTTCAACACTAACAATGGTATAAACATGGAAATGATACAACTGTAACTGGTACAGGTTAGCTGATTCCTAAGCAGTGGAATAAAAGACCATAAAAACACATAAAATTGATAAATAAGTCTGTGCACCTATGAATTTTTCCACATGTGCTTTGGAGGAACTTCTGCTTTGCAGCTTCTTTCAGGATGAGATATTTTATTTGTGTTTTTGAGTGAAAGACATTGTGAGAATGGCAGAGAGACGCTTGTGAGATTTCCCTGTGCAACAATGCACAGTTTCAGGAGTGCTAATGTCTCCTTTTTATTTCTGCTTTAAACTCTGACTTTCTGCAGCAATAGACTGACTCTCTGATCACTGTGAGTGCTCAATAATGAGGACAGGAAGGGTCATCCTTTATAATCACAGCCTAAGCTGACAGTCAACAGTACCTGCAGAGCCTCCTTCTGATACAGGCGACAGAAATAATTTTGTCAGGGATTTGTAACTAAAATTGTGACTGTATTTTTTCTGCATGGGGAAATGAACACAGATTCAGACTGCAGAGGTAAGGGAATAGAAAGAAACCTCCAGAAATCTCCTGGTCACTGTGCTGAGGTGGGATGTAGGATTTGGTTGGCAGCTGTTCATAACTAAGGCAGCAGGTCTGCAACTGGTGGCCAGTTAATCCTGGCTGCATCCAGCCTCAAGGGAACTTGGCAGGGGGAATCTTTGCAGACACTGAACAGGTTTATTTCTTGGACATCAGTTTTCTTGGTATCACCTTTGTTTTGTTCTGGAAATCTGTCTAAATCAGGGGTTATGGCGATTCTAATCTTTATGGACTTCCACTGAAGCAGCAACATCAGTGGTGTAATCAAGCATTGATAAAGTTGTATTTCCTTTAATTTTGTGAAGGTGAGAGAAGAACAGGCCAGCACTGAAAACCCCAGAGGTCCTGGCTTTGTGAAGGCAGGAATCCAGGCTACTTTGTGTCTCATTCCAGAAGGGTGGTTGGACCTGCTCCCAGCACTGACTGCAGGCTACCAATAGCCTGGAGGATAAATTCTGTGTGTAAATTTTACACACAGTGGTAACAGACTGAGTTTGACAGTGATGTATCTGTCACACACTGACATCTAAATTACGGACTTTACGCTCAAGCCTTTTGCCAGCGTTTCTCCCTTCACTCTCAAAAAGCACATTTTCCTACCAGTTGTCTCAGGGCTGACACACCCCCCTGGCCACTGCGGTGCCCAGGGCAGATCCCCTTGTTCTCTCATCCAACCCTATGAGGAGCAACAGTGAAGGCTCAAGGGTTGATGCCTTTTGGGGCTACCTAAAAACAGAGGCCAGACAAAATTAAGTGGTTATATTTACTGAAAGGCCTTCAGGTACATTTCAGGCAGATGAAGCCCCTCAGGGGCTACACCCAAAAATGGACAACAGGTCACGGGTTTTCACAGTTTTATAAGTTGGGTCGATTTGCATATTGGGTGTTCATCTCCCAATTACAGCTTCAAGTAATGAAGTAATTTATCCCAAGTTCACTCCCCCCCAACTCACTTTTGTTTACATCTCTCAGGGCCTGAGACAGTCAGGTGTCCTTGATTGCCAGGCCTGGAGAGGAATTGTTGTGTCTGACCAAAATGGGAGAGCAGGAGCTGACACTGTATGTGGAGTTTAGAGTTACACACTAAAGAACTACAGGGTTACACATATGTGAAAGATATAAAAGCTAAAATCCTAAGGTATCAGGGTGAGCAGAGCACATTCTTTTTGTTGTGTTATGCTCCTTGCGCAGAGTGTGCTGCTACAAGATTTAAGCAGGCTCCTTGCTAGGAAAAACCCTTTCTTCATGGAAGATGGAAGCCCAAGACTAACAATAAGTCCATAAATCGAGTTTAAAAGACCAAAAATTAAGTGTTACAGTGAACTGCACATGGCATGGCAGTGTCTTTAAGAAGGTGCAAAAGAAAATTTTATTAGTTAATATAGCTTGGCAGTAATTCCTAGATGAGATTAGATCCTCTGAAAGAACAACAATAACCTTTAAACCAGATGATGAGATTTTTTTCCTATGTTTTTATTAAAGAAAGCCTACAATGGTAGCAGGCATGAGAGAGATGACACAAAAGCTACCCATAAATAATTTCTAACAACCATTTGTCTTAGGTCCCTTAGGTCTTCTACTGCAGTCAGGTTTGCTATTACAAAACTACAAAACATCATCTTTTGTTGCCTGTATAAGAGCAGCTTCATCACATTCACTAGTTCTGCCTCTGGAGTTAAGAGAATTAATTTTGCTAATTTCAGTGAGTAATGAAGCATGAACTTACAGAGGAATCAGTGTGATTCCTGGTGAATTGTATCAAGAGATGTTTTTAATGAGCATTTTTGGAGCAAGCTGAATCTACGAGGCAATTTTTCTTTATGGATTCTCTCAAGTTTTATGATCGTCTTCAGCATCTCTGCCTCCACAGTTCAAAAAACATCCAAATTAATTTCATTCTGGCTTTGTCTTACCCAGACAGCTCATGAGGGGTGAACTGTGCTGCCTTGGCTATTCAGAATGGCAAATGGATTGGCAAATGCAGCTCTTGGCACACTGTGACACCCTCTCCCACCCATGCCTGGACCAGATATATCCAGGCTGCAGCTTGTGGAATAGAGCCGCAACTTCTTCGTGCACGTCTTTGAAGCAGTTCCAATCACTCCATTTCCAGTCTTGCCTCAGATTGCTCCCTGCCTTAAATTCTTGTTCCTTGGCATATTTGAACCTCATTTAAGGCTAAAAATAATAAAGGGGAGGATGCCATATAACACTGATGTTTTTTTCCCCCTAAATAATCGGTGGTAATGTGATAAGAGCTTATGAAAGAGAAATGTTTATGGATTATGTGACTGTATTGATGTACTACCCTCACATGCAATTAGGTAAGTGCTTTACTTCCCATGCCCAAATACTGCCAGAAGATACAGCATTAGATGTTATCACTGCAGCAGCAGAAACAAAAATTGTCTTGAAAACCTCATGCCAAAAACAATTTTTAACTGGAAATTAGTTAATCCTTTACCTGTATACTAAGAACCATGGAATAATGAAGTAGTTTGGGTTGGGAAGGGACTTCAAAGCCCATCCAGTGCCACCCCTGCCATGGCAGGGACACCTTCCACTGTCCCAGGCTGCTCCAAGCCCCAGTGTCCAGCCTGGCCTTGGACACTGCCAGGGATCCAGGGGCAGCCACAGCAAATCTGGGCACCCTGTGCCAGGGCCTGCCCACCCTCCCAGGGAACAATTCCTTCCCAGTATCCCATCCATCCCTGCCCTCTGGCACTGGGAGCCATTCCCTGTGTTCTGTCCCTCCAGCCCTTGCCAATTGTCTCTCTCCATTTTTCCTGCAGCTCCTTCAGGCCCTGGAAGGCCACAGTGAGGTCACCCCAAAGCTTCTCCTCTCCATGTGAACAATCCCAGAAAAAAAAATTCAAGAACACCATTATAAACATGGAATTTGAATTTCTGCTCAGGATAGTGGCACAGTTTTTCTTTCCTGTTGTAGAAGGCCATGTCTGCAGCACCATCTGTGCCACTGCAAAGGTACAGCCACAAATGTTTTCTGCTACAGGGGGATCACAGGTGACTTTAAGCCTTCAGTACTTTTCAACACCTTACCTGTTCTCATTACATTTCAGGACATCCCAGGGTGCCCCATAAAGCACAGATAAAATGATGTGTAGTCCTGCCATTCCCATCTGAATTATGGGGGGACCCACAATTCTCAGTTTTGTGTTTTTGGTTAAATTCCTCCCAAAACCTCACGGTTTTGGGAACCACCCTTCACCACCTCCTGAGTCTCCCTGTCTCTTCCACATGGTTGTGCTGCCATGTTTCTAAAATACAGGAGACTAACTATGCTGGATTTTAGGACCTCAGGTAGGCACTTGATGGAGCTTTTTGTTGGCTGGGATTTCTCAAGCAACAATGAAAGGTTTCCTACTTTTAACTTTGAAGGAAGCTGTAGACCAGCAAATAAATTAATGGATTTTATTAATGGAGACGTAAGCTTAATGAGCAATCCACTGCAAGATACATAGATACAATGGCAGCTACACACAAACACTAGAGCTGAGATAAAGAAAAATACCCTCCCTGAAGAAATCACTGTGGTGGTTTTTTGGTGGGTTTTTTTTTTGTTTGGTTTGGTTTGGATTTTGTTTCTTTGTTCGCTTGAGTTTTTTGATTTTTTTTGTTGTTCTTTTTAGTTTTTTTGGGTTTTTTTGTTTTGTTCATTTGTCTGTTTTGTTTTTTGCTTTTTGAACTCTTCTCATACATACTAATCTCTTTCCAGAGAGAGCCTTAAGGTTGAAACAGTGCTGTTTCAAATTACAATGTCTGAAAATTTTGAGTGACAAAAGCCCAGATATTTATACTGGAAGCAGGTAGTGCAGTGCTTTGTCATCAGCATCAGCTCTTCCACTGACAAAATACGGAATATCCCTGCGTAGGATTTTCAAATACCAGCTCCTTGAATTTTGTGCCATCTGCAGAGTTTTGAGTTAATGTTCTTCCCACAGAATGGCTATAAGTGAATCACCAAAAAAACTAAAATATACAGAAACTGGTCCCAAATTCCTGTAAGTTTTTTGTAAGTTTCAATGTGGTAAACTCACTCATGTTATTCAGTGTGTCTGTAGAAAACCAATTTCCTGGCTAATTTTTTTTACCTCCAGATGTGTCTCAGATACCTGTTACATAAATATAACTTTGCTTGCAGACAGCATGTGCTGTTAAGCAAAAACATTAACCTGTTCCAGCCAGTGAAAGGGAACAAGTCTTAATTGACACAGAAATACCCAAAGGAAGTTGGGAGCTGGTCAAGCTTGTAGTTACAACCTCCTTTATTTTGACATCCAGGCACTGTTTCCTGATGCAGGTTCTGAAGTCCTGTTTTAGTACATTACCACCATGACAACCTGCTTTAAATTAACTTGTAGGCTAGAGTCTACTGAGTTAAAATAGAAAATGAACAAAAGAAATGTTGTTGGGTGTTTTGGTTTTGGTTTTGGTTAGGTTTTGGGGGTTTTTTTGGGGTTTTTCTTTGGCCAAGCCAGGTGCTTGCAAAATAATGTAATTCCCTGCAGGCTAGAAATAAAAAGCATCCTATTAAATCACATCATAAATGACCCATGTAGCACAGTTTATTTTACATTACCTAGGTAAGGAGGCACTGAGCCAAATAAATCAAAGTGAACAAGGCAATAATTGTTCCTCCTTTCATATCACCTAAAATATGGGAGTAATGAACAAACGTGATTAAAGTGAGAACACTACATTAGTAATAGGCTTTTCATTTATTGTTTTTTAGAGAAAACATGTTCACTGTGGGTATGGAAACCCTTTCCCCTCTATTATCAAGCTGACATTTTGTATATTTGAAAAGGATAATGCTGTATTTGTAAAATAAGAACAAGCACAGAATGTAGATGGCTTTCTTTAGAAAGATTTTTATGAGATGGATTTGTTTTGGATTTTTTTGCATGAAAAATATTATGTTCAGGATGAGGTCAAGACATCTCTTCAGTGCTTGTATTAAAAGTTCTATGGTTTTCTGGAGACTAAAGGCCACTGTACAGTCTTTCATGTGCCAACTAGTTTTATTGAAAAAAATGGAATTACTAAATGGAGGTTATGTGGTGAATCAGTTTCTTAACTGACCTGTGTACTTTGCCCATTACTTTTCAGAAGGATTAAGATTTCACAGAGTAGTAAATTAGATTTAATCATTACAGCTTAAGTAAATGAAATAGCAATAAGGCCAAGTGTAGAAAAATGGACTTAATTATGATTAAAAATACAAACCAAGGAGGAATATATCTTTATGACCAAGATCAGCCAAACACTTGGCAGGTCTGAAACATGATTAGGCTTTTAAAAGTGCTCCTGAAAGGTTTAAGACAATATTCCAGCCTGGTCCCTGCTGGCTCCGACCAAGGATTCTCTCAGTGCAGTGTCCTGTCTCCGAGTTCAGCCAGCAGCAGACACAAGAACACAAGAAATAGGAAATAACAGAATTACGGAGAGATACTAAATGCAGCATTACATGTAAGTTCTTTCCTAGGACACCTCCCCACCCTTTCTGTTTCACGGCCAAGAGTTCACATTGTCTCTGGATTCTGCTGTTGGTTTCACACTGATGTGCCTGTGCTCTTTGGATTTGTCTGATTGTTTCCTAACTCTCTCACATACTTTCAGCAATGTGTTCTGCAGTGGGATTATGCAATCTGCAAAAAGATTATTTCCTTCTGTTTGTTTCAGGTGCCTCTAACCCTTTATGGGACTGGGAAAATGCTGTTTGATTCTTGCTTTAGCAGGAAGATGCTGGCAGTACCAGAGCTGAGATTTTTGGTTAGACACTGAATTCAGATTCTGGGCTTTCGAGTCAGCCGGACTTTGGGACGGAAGGACAGAGGCTGTACCACATCAACACTAAGGCTCCTCAGGAGGACCCCAAAGCCATGGACTAAATGAACTCATTGGGCATTTTGGGGACATTTCTTGACATTTCAAGGACATTTTACAACAGCGGTCCATGGACTAAGGGAACAATGTCTCTGTGCCATATCAAAGGATGGAAAGAGGAGTGGTAGTTAAGGAGGGTGTGCTGGAGAGAGCATGGCCTGGGCATGAAAGAAATGGTGGAGAATGGATTGCTTTTGGCTTGGGTAAGGTGCAGTCTCTTCACAGCAGCTGGTGTGGGGCTCTGGTTTGGATCTGTGCTGGAAAGGGAGTTGATAACACAGGGACATTTCTGTTCTTACTGAGCTTGCACAAAGACATTCCTCCTCCTCCCACCACCCCAGCAGGGCACAGGCTGGGAGAGCACAAGGAGCTGGGAGAGGGCACAGCCAGGACAGGTGACCCCAACTGACCCAAGGGACATCCAGGACCTTACAGGATCATGCTCTGTTCATAGAGCTGTGGGGACAAGGAGGGAAGCAGGGGACATTTGGGGTGCTGGTGTTTGTTATCCAAATTCACCATGACACGTGACAGAGCCCTGCACCGTTCAGGGATGGGATTCAAGGGTCAGTTCAGGGATGGCTGAACACCTGACTGCCTGTGGGAAATGTGGAATGGATTCCTTGTTTTGCTTTGCTGTGTGCATGACTTTTGCTTTGCATGTTAAACTGTCTTTATCTCAGCCCACAGCTTTTATCACTTTTACCCTCCCAATTCTCTCCCTAATCCCACCAGGGCAGGGTGGGCATGAGGCTGCCTGGGGGTGACTCTCTGGTTGGGGTTAAACCATGTCACACATAAATCATGACAGCTGACCATGAGAATGGGTGATCCACTCCCTCACAGTGATGCCATGTTATGCTTCAGGAGTGAATTCTACTTGATGTCCTTACATAACATGTATTTGCAAGTAGGAAGAGTCAGGCCAACTCAACTCTGAAAATAGGCTGTGGGAGAGCCTAGTAACTATCCAGTGTAAAGCCTGGTTATTCAATGAGCCAAAATTCAATCTCATTTTCCCACAGGAGTCCTTTAGGAATGATCTGGATGCACAGGCCCACTTGTCCTTGCTCAGGGGAGCAGTGATCAACCTTAGCAGAGAAGGCTGTAATCCCCATTTTCCATTACTGCCAGGCATAATACAGACTGACACTTCATAAAGAAATTTGTAATCCTGTTGGGATGAAAAAAACCCCAGTAGCATAATCCTCATTTGGCCTTGTGACTCTCTTGTGTCCAAAAAGTGAAAGGAAAGGAAGAACAGGCCATGTCTTTTCTCCTCCTTTGTCTAAGGTCTTCCATAATTTAGATATATAAAGCACCTCAAATTCACCTTTGCCTAAAGCTCAAACCTTCTAAGAGTGTTGCTTTCTCATCCCAAATTACCTCCATGGATTATAAATGAATTCCTGGAGCCAGCTCACAGAATTGGCTCAGGAGTCGAATACTTGGGAGAAGAACAGAGGAAAGAGAGCTGGGCCAGCTCCCACCAGCTGTCCAGTGATGTGATCAACGCATTTGTGCATCTGTGCTGACTGACCTGCCAGCCAGCCTGGGAAATACATTCCTTATCTGGATCTCCCACATAATGCCATCTTTCAGGATTAGATCTCTTAGCTTAAAGAGGAGCAGAACCAGCTCATCAGTACCAATAATTAACACTTTGTCCAAGTTTTTAGGGCCAAATGACACTGAATGCACTGCACCCTTAGGTTACAACAGCCACCAAGCTAAAAACTGACTGTGCTCCAGGACAATGTGTTGAAAGTGGCACAATCCTCTATGCCACACTGAGACCATATTCACCCCAAAATATTTCCCTCTCACTGACTTTAGCAAATCTTTTGAGCACAGGCCAACAGGAGAATAACGGAGGTCATTGAGACTGGCTCCAAGAGATCAGTTTTCAGCTAAATAGGTCTGTGCAAAACAAGTCATCCCTGGGCCATCCTGACAGACTTTTGGTGCAGTCAGAGGGGAGAACAAGCAGCACTTGCCATGAGTTATTTGTGAAGGGATTCAGGACTGGATCCAGAAGCCTGATGCAGGAAGCCAAAGCAGAGCCAGAGGGGTGTCCAGCCCATCGTGGCAGACAAGCACCACCTGTGTGCTGCTGATGGCTCCAATCTGCAGTCAAGCTGTGTGTGGATTTTGTTTATTGCCACGGAAGATGGCAGAGGAGTGAATGCTGCCTTTGTGTGTTTGTTGTTTTAAATGGGTGGATTTCAAGGCAGTCGTTCTGGCTTGCTCCACTTTATTGTGGTGGGATGGGGCTGGGGGCCCTGAGTGTTGCTTTGGTAAAAAATGTTTTCACGTCACAGCCGGCCGTAACCGAGAGGGTGAGAGCGCATCCAAAAGCAACAGTAAACAGATTGTG
>VZTZ01014854.1:148156-159332 GCA_013400955.1 Drymodes brunneopygia | reverse complement strand
TATTTAATTTCTAGATTACTCCAGCTTCAATCTAGAGGCTTGTACCATTTTAATACAATATCCCAAGACCTCCTTAGCTGACTCAATAGTAATGTCTGTAAAAAGAAGCTTCATTGATCATATCTGGGCTGTGTGAGTACAAAACATGAAATAAACTACTCCATACCTTTGCCAAAACAAGGCCATACAGCATAGCAGACCTCACTCAGGAGAGGGAATAGATTTTAACAGGAGTAAATGCAGGCATCAGTGTTCTCTTCAGAGATAAGGGTCCACATTGCATATGCAAAGGTCTTGCAGAGACAGTCTGTGTGCTCCCAGGGGTTATCAGTGTGCCCTTCTGGCTATCACACAAAGTCACAACTTGGTTGTGGCTCATACAAAGTTGTGTATGAAATATGAATTATTATCCTTGGATTCCTAGATACAATTTGATGTCCAGGTAATATTGGTGAAGAGAATTGTGTAGATCAATTGTTTATATTTGTATGGTTGTCTTATAACTCTTATTTAATTTATGTTGATCACGCCTTCTGCCTTCAGACTTTGGACAGGTGTCTCTCTCTATAGGTGCATTCTGCCCTAAGTTAATCCTGGAATGAATTTTGTGGACTTGATAATGCTAGGTTAAAGGTTTGACTCAATGATCTTATTGGTCTTTTCCAACTTAAGTGATTCTGTGATTCTATGATTCTAAGACAGGACAGGTCGTGCTTCGGGCAGGGAGAACAGTCAGAAAAGTGTGTTGATCAGTAAATTATTTATATGTGACTGACCACTTTTTAGCCTTTAAGTCCTCTGTTTTCCTGAACTTTTTTCCTTCCTAATCCTTGGTATCTCATAATAGGTCTGTGTCGCCCTGGTTTTACAGGGCCCCATAAGTTGTAACACTGTAACTGTAGTTTCCCATGCTTTTTCTGTAAACATGGTCCTTGTTTTTCTTAACCGGCCGGGATTGTTTTGCACTTATAGAATTGTTTTTCATTCCTTTCCCTGGGGTGGAAAAAGATGATTAACCATGTCTTTGTCCTGTAAACCTTCAAGAGTGTTGACCCTTTTCACCAATCCTTGATTGTCTTTAGAAACATATAAAAATAAGCAAATAAAGAAAGGCAGGCCCCTTTTAGTCGGTGCTGCCTAGAGATTCAACTGCTGCTCTGAGACCCGCGTGTTTCTTCTGTTGCCAGTAGCTGTGCAACAGGTCTGGTGCAATCCCAAAGCACTTTTCCTCTGAGCTCTTTATCACTTCCCACCCTTTTGGTCAAAAGTTTCCTTTTTGTCTGGAAGGTGAACCCAAGAGCTGCTCCTGATACCTTGTGGTGATGAGTTTCACATCTGCATAGTGGGGCAAAGGACAGTTTGGGTCAGAGGGGAAGACAGGGAATTTATTTACAGGAAGTCCTTGATTTGGTTCCCTGTCTGGCATTGTACCTTTGTGGTCCTCTGGGCTTGTGGGCATGGGTATTTAATGGGTTTATGGACTCTGTGATAGGCACACAAGTAACCTGGAAGTGTACTATTTGAGCTCCCCCATCTGCTGTGTTCTCTCTCTGCTACTGTGTGGTGGTCTGAAAATGAGCTTTTGCTGTAAAACCTAACACTAAGAGCTAAATTTCAGCCTCTGTAACTGAATTTGTCCTAGCACTGAGTCTAGATCCAGGTGTGGATAAGATCTGGTTTTTTTTTCCTTCTAATTTTTGAACTCAGGCAACAAGGTTCATTATTCTATGGATGAAACAGGAAACAAAACCATCATGTTTGAGCTGGTTTCTTTTTGGTTTGTTTGTGGGTTTGTTTTGTTTTGTTTTTCCAGAATGAAAAGTTGATCTGTTTTGGAAAAGATTAAATGTTTCCATACTTTGGTAAAACTATGGCTAAAATTTGGTAATCACAGGACATGCCCTTCACTGTGATGTATCTTCTTCTACACAGCAATGACTTCCCCAATATGGCAAAATCAAATATATTTGAAAGTGTACGGGTAATGTGGGACTATATTCTTGCTGCTAAATACCTTGATCATTTTCTTTGTCTGATGAGCATGACTCAGTCTGGATCTGGGATGCATTCTAGCTTTTCTTGTTTGAACTACAGCTAAGTTAGTTGTAGATATATTCTCCAAAGAGTAAAATAGTCTGTCTATTTTAAAGCACTGTGGAGAAGTAGCAAGTCTCTGGTTGAATGCAAGGTGAACCGGACCCAGAACTGGGTGATACATTTTGTCCAACAGAATGGGTGAAATAAACCTGATCCTACTTTTGAATACCAAGTCCAAAGAAAGTTGGGGATCTGAGCAGTAAAAAGTTAAAAGGGAGGAGAAGAAAGAGAAGACAGCCTACCTCCCCTCAAAAAAAAAAAAAAAAAAAGCTTCTAGGACAAGGAGCATAGGAATATACTGCTGCTTTTTCTCCCAACCTGGAAAAGAAACTTGAGATCATTTTAGCAAGGAGGTGATATAAAAGGGGATCTTTATTTTGAAGGTCTTCAGGAGCAGTTATAGAAAGGTGGCCATAAAAGCCCACCCGCTCCAAGGGTGAGTACATATTTATAGGTTAAGGAAATTAGCATAATTGATTAAAAGCACCAATTAGGAGGACAAGTGGTGATTCAATTCCCCTCCAGGTCCAGCCCCTTCTCTGGAGCCCCCCTCTCAGCACTGGTTGTACTTTGTTTATGAGAATGTACCTCAGAGTTGTTCTTGGCCTTGGCTCCCAGGAAGAACTGAGATAGGACAGAGCCTTGTACCCCCCAGGGCTTGGAGCTCTGGAATTTGTTTTGTCTTTCTGCTTAGGGAAAGGCCATGGAAAAGCACTGGGAAAACTAGCCATTACTACAATAGGCTACAGAGCCACAAATATCTGTGCAAAGAGTACAGAGAACATATAAAAGAAAAAGTCAGAAACAAAATGGCATCACTACTTGTGTCTGAATTTGTGCTGGATTCATTGTGGGTCCATTCTTCACATGTATTTTCTCATGCTCAGCTGTCTACTTATGCTCATGCCATACCTGACAAAGAAGAAAGTTGGCATTATTCCTGTTGGTGTGGGGCTTTTTTTTTAGCTTAAAATGTCTACATGGATGTCATGAGAAGCAAAGGGTGAGAAATCATCTATGGTTCAAGGCCTTAAGAATTTCTGCTTCATTTTGTTCAAAATGGTAGCTATATCCTGGTGTTTAGACAGAAATGTGAAGCTCAAATAAAATCTCACTCTTAGCTGTTCTAAAAGGAAATATGGAGCTAAAAGTCAAGATGTTAACCTGTTTTGGAGACTAGGATTTTACCTTGTGTGTGCTGCCAATGAAGATTTGAGCTTCTCAGGTGTGGTCACTAATGCCTTCTTCCTCATTTTCTGGTGCCTGGATTCAGGCCCTGGGGTCTGATTTGTGACAGTGTGTGCTGGTTCAGAGCGGTTAATGAGAAAGGAGATGGACTGTGCACTCAGCATGTAAAATGTTACATGAAAAAAGAAACTCCTGGCTGAGAAACTTGTTCAGTTCACTCAACTTTAAGCACCGAATACATCTCTGTACCCTCTCATGAGCTGGTGCAGAATTGCTCTCCAGAGAAGATTCTCTCCTTCCATTGATTATTGATAGGATGAGGACACTTGGGATTGATAGCTCTGGCAGCAAGCTCTAGTGCAGGGAGCTGGGTGACTGACACCCTCTTGCTTATAGTGTGCATGTGCTACAGGAAAGATTCATCTCTTGTTACAGGGACCACCAGACTACCCATAGGGCTGGTAATATCTCTCTGCTTGAAGTAGGATTTAAGGACTGTGTGCTAGATAAGAGTGGGGTCACAGGCACTGGAATGCACCCACGGTGCAGAGGGCTCTACCTGAACTAGTCAAAGTCTCTTTATAGTCAAGGGAGAGAAGTACTTCTCCTTAGGGGGGTGATTCATTTCACTCTAAAACACACATTTAAAATGGGTCACCTCTTAAAATGCCTCTTTCTTCCCCCTGTTTAGAGGGGAAGCCTGAGGCAGCTAGCTGAGATGTAAACATATACGTGTGGGATCTCTGCAAGGAGGTGAGGTGAATCCCGTGTTTGGTAATCAACAGTGGGAAAGCTCATATAGGATCATTATGAGCAAAATGAGGCCTATTCAACCTGAGTGTTGAATGAGGCAGGACACCCATGGCGTGAACAACATGTCTTCATGTAATTAAAAGTGCCTTCATTAATGACAGACACAATGAGAGAAAAGGCAACTATCATCAGCAACTTTATTCCTGATATTTACCAGTGCCTGAGTGCTTGATCTTATAAATTCCATAAGCAGCATCTTGGTATTCATAGATGTATGTAAATAATGCAAATATTTTAAATTTTTGTTTAGATTTTTCTCTGCATTTATAACAAACCAGATCCTTCCCTTGTGTAAACAAGAGTAATTCTATTATCGTCTCTACATTTTTGACAGTTTCTCCTAACTGAAGATCTGGTTTGTGCTATATGTCTTCTTTTTTAAGTACCACAGACATATAAAGTGAATCAATATTTCCACAGTTATGCTGACGCACCTCCACTTATAATTGCTGACAAGGTCCAAAACTAAGTGGCAGCCTCCCAGTGAATGAGGTAATTTTTCTTTCTGTTTTGCCAAAGCTTGTCTTACCTGTTTCACTTAAAGATAAGTTCATACTGAGTATAGTAAAATCAGGTCTTGCCTGTATTGCAAAGCTTACTGATGATAAACAGTGCAGCTTCTGGATGGGAAATATTGTAGTTAATACTAGCTTGAGATTAAGTAAAGAAGGAATTTTCTTGCCAAAGGACTAAGAGAGTTGGATACGGTTGTGAAACAACTGTTTGGTACATCTGTCTTGATGAGTTTTAGAAATAAAAAACTGGAAGTTCTTCAAAGCCCCCAAAACTGAAGGAATGTGACTTAATGCTTCCAAGCAGCCCTGGGCAGAAAATAGAGTTTGGCACTTAAATGTTTCCCTGGAGGACATTGTGTGATATATTTTACATGTTATTTCTCAAAGTTATGAATATCATGGACCTAGGGACAGACTATTTGGTCCCCACCTGTCATTTGACTTCTGCACACAGAGGACTGCACAGTACCAATTTACACCACTTTCTGGTTGGATACATTTAATATATACTTGTACTCCTGAATGTGACAGGGAATAAGCCTTAGTCTAAAAGAGGGGCACTAACCTGCCCTATAGCCAAACATTGTGATTTTACAGCCCCACTCTTAATCTTGTCTCTAGTGTTTTTTATAGGAAGACAGTTACTCATTTCAGCCCAAAGTACAAACATTATCATTGCTTAAGGGTGCTCCACAAACAAATTAATGCTCGAGATTTCTTTGAAAGCTTCTAGCCATAGAAAAATAAAAGCTCCAGCAGAATTGGGTCATGCCACTGGTCATAGACACATCCTGACTTTGTATGGTTGAATATCTGAGAGTGGGTGAGAGAGACAGGGAGAACTGTCTGTCATGACCTAGAGGTGGTTCCATCAAAGGGATAATAATGGGCAATATTGCTATCAACTACATTAAGTTCTGAATTAAAGACTAATTCCCACTGAAACTCCAGTCTTACATTTCTAACCACAAGGCAGTACTAATCATGGTTGGAGGAACATTTACTCAGCTTGGAGGAATAGGGAATGGAAGCACTAATGGTGGCAAGAGGAATACTTCACTTTCTCCAATTTGAATAGAGAAGGAGAAGTCAAATATTTAACAATACTTGAAAGACATTGTCATCCTTCATGAGCAATGCTCATAGAAAAAAGCAGCAAGATCTTGGTGGAAATGACAAGTGACCTCACCTTGCCTCTTCCGTCATGTGAGATAGAACTTTGAAAGACAAACCCCTTATTACCCTGCCTGACCATGTTTAACCACTGAGACATTTCAATAAATTCAGTCTAGAGAGCTTCCTATTGAAGAATCATGTGCTTTTGTCCACTGGCATCACTTCTGCTACAATAGGAAATTACATTCCTCCAAACATGGCTTTTAAAGGCAATTCAAAGTACTTCTGATCAGAATCTGTGCTAGTGCAAAATGTAAGGCAAAAACTCTCCTTGGTCTGCTTGGTCTAGTGTCAATTTACTTCAAACTGCCAGTTTATTTCTTACACTCAAACTGTTCTTTCAGCACATCTTTGGGTAGTACTGCAAATAATTCTACAAGACCTCCCTTATAATTTTCCCTTTGAAAAACCCTAAAAAGTTAAAAACAAACAAAAAACACCAAACAAACAAACAAAAACCCCACACACAGAAACAACAAAAAACCCACTAACAAGCCAACCAAAAAAAACTCCACAGAAATCCACAAACAAACACAACATGAACTCACCAACCTGTTTTCTTTCCCAGGTGCACTTTTTTTCTCACTTCCCCATCACCCCCAACAAAACCAGGTTTTATTGACTCTGCTGTGAAGCTTTAGCCCTCTTTAGGTTCTTCTGGGAAACTTTCTCCTGCGCTGGGAAAGTGCTGAAAATTAATAAGGAATTCTAAGTTCAGTTTTGTTAAATATGGTCGTACCTAAGTCTGTCTTATTCTGTGAAAGAGATAATTGGAAAACAGGAAGTGTAGAAGCTTTTGTAAGATATGCTCTTACAGATCTGTGTTTTTCCACCTAAACTTTTCCTTCTCTGATGAATGGTGGATTATTTAGAGAAAGTGTCAAAAACTCCACAGTAGTAAGGCAGAGAATGAAAAGTTCCCTAACAGCCTTCAGAGTTTAGGTTTAAAAAGGATAGCCTGACCATTTGCTCTCCTTTCCACTTTCATTCTTGCCAGAATTGCTGTCAGTGTATATCTGTGGTATCTCATTAATGGAAATGAAAAATGACTAGTTTTGATCCCAGTAAGGTCCAGTAAGGTGCAGGGAAAAACCATTCATCTAGTTCAATTAACTCAGGAATTCAAGTTACACCTTTTGAGTACAAAATCCAAAACTATCCTTTGCTCTGAATATAGAGTTCCTAACAAAGCAGAGTCTGGGTGAGTGAGGACAGGAGAAAATAAGCTTCATGCTGGCTGTTTTGAAAGTGACAGGTTAAATCCTCAAAGATGCTGCACACCCACATCTCCCATTGAGGTCTCCATAGCAAAAAAGTTATCCTACTAAATGCTTAGCTGCTTCTACTTTCCAGGATTTGGACCTTTCCTTCTGTTTTAGAGAAATTTGTGCTGGTCATGCTGGCTTGAATTCCACTGAAAGGAGGGAAGGTACTGTTCAAGCCTTGAGGCCTGAATGAGAGATGCTTTTTTTCTGTGACTCAGTACATGAAAAGCCAGGATGATAATACCCATGAGGTGTGAGGATGGGTGTAAAAGTGTACGAATGTTATGAAAATAGGATCAGTACACACTCAAATACCTTTAGTTTGTCCAATTTGTTTCTCATAGGCACCTTTGTGGGTTTTTAGCTACATCCAGTCAAATATGCACTTACCAATTATTTTGGTTTTGGCTTTATTTTATTTTTTCCCCATTGGGAGATTTAGCATCAGCTGCAGTGTTGGATACATCTTGGTGTTACGGATTTCATTGAAATTCTCTTACTGTGAATTCTTATTCCCTTATCTGGGATAGGATTTGCCAAGAAGGACTTCTCTGAAGTACTTTTCAGTGATTCACTCTCGCATTCTCTATCAGCAGTTTATCCAGTTTCCAGAAATGTTGGGCAGAGAAGTGGAACCATGAAAATTACCTCGTGGACAATTTGTTGCTGTTGCTGTTGTTATTTTTGCCTAAGATTCTATTAGAGTTAAATTTGCTATGACAGCTGGAGGTCTAATCTTTCGGACAGAAACTGCCAGATTTGAATATAACTGTTGTAAAGAGGGAGATGGAAATACAAATCTGAGGGTTAAATCTCTGATGGTGAATCTTATCTTAGTGGCTGAATGCACCCACAGTGGCCCTGTGAAAATTGTTTCACTTTCCTTGTTAATCAAAACACAAACAAACAAAAAACAGTGATGATGGGGAATTGAATGCTGAAATGATTGTTTTATAAAATAATAATAAAAAAGAAGGGGGAAAATCTCCCAAGCTCCTATTAAAATCACAGGTTTAAAACAATGTTAGGATTTCATCAGAGTAACCAGATATGAAATTCCAGGTATTGACTGATACGCTAATGTGAGAAGCTCACAATTAAAGGGAACTTGCTGTTCTTGAATTCTACATGTTCAGTTAAAATGGTCCATCATGGAACCTAAAGCCTCTTCTTAATTTACGAAGTATTTTCACTGACGACAAGTCCTGTAGTTATTCAGCTCTTTCAAAGGAAAACTTAAAGCAGAGAATGGTGCCAGCATCCCATATTTTTCAAGGAATTTTCATGTCAGTTTTTGGAAATAGCTACCCCATCTCTGTCATTAAATATGATTGGAGGAAAAAAAAAAAAAAGTGGTTTTCTTTCTCTCTATTCTTTTTTTTAAGTGTCTGGATAGATCACAGGAGTAACTTACCCCCTCTGTTTCTTCATGACAGGGCAAGGGCTCTTTAAACCCTCCTGCTTCTGGAGGAACAGAAAATTAAACAATGAGATAAATTAAAGCAACCTAAGCCAAAATATCCAAAGATATTTGTTTTTTATATTACACGTATAAAACAGCACATTAGAATGATCTCTGAAGGATTGATATTGCCAGTATTTTATGCCATAATATATCAAATTATTTAGGATGTGTGAGATCCTTAAATATAAGTAGTTTTAATGAAGTCGATAGAACTATTAAGATAATTCTTCTAGTTCAGATAGTTGAAAATGCATATCACAATAGTTTGCTAGAATAAGTGGTGTATGTTCATTTACCCTGCCTCTCATGTGAAAATAAGGATAATAATTTTCCCATAGTCTTAAAATAGTATCAAGATAAAATCTCTTAAAGTCCAGATGCCATGTTGATAAGATATCACATCTGTATTTTATTTGTGATTTTTTTTCACCTGAAAATGTTCTCTTTTATTTTGTTATTCCATTTAAAGTGAAATATTTCCAAAACAATCAGCATTGTCTCATATATGTTTCTTTTTGACATTTTTAAATTTAGGTGTTCCACTTTATTTTCATTGTAAAATCCTTGCTCTTGCATCATGTTCCAAATATAATGACTGGTAAATTCTGAGGTTCAAAAGTTCTGCTTTTAAATTTAGTACTTTAGGTTAGTGATCAGAGACTATTTTGAAAATGTGGTGCCTACAGTACATATGAATATGCTAATCAGCTAAACTTAACAGTTCTCATTTGTATTAATGCAAATTAGGTGGCTGTACTTTCCACCAAATATTTTCCTCAGTATTTATTAGAGAAATCAAAATCTCTTTCCACCCATAATAAGTCCTAATATTTCATCTTTACACTTTAAAGGGTGTGTTTTATTTTAGTTTAATCTAATTTCATTGAACAAAATCGCATCTAAAGGCAATATAAAGTTACAATTGCTCCATGTAAAATAATAAAAATGGACTTTTAATTTTGCATGAATTTGGCCTTTTGGTTTGTGCATTTCAATTAAAAGTCTCTTGTAATCCAAATTGTAGAACATATTTTGTGTTCATTTGGTCTTGTAGAGTGGTGTCCAGCTGTATTCCTGGTGCCTCCTTTCCTGTAGCTTTCATCCTTTCTCAACTCTCAATCTCAGTTTACTCCCATGAAGAAAGATTGAGATTTTTCTGCTTACTCAAACAAGTCTTGCACTAGCTGGAAATGAAATCATGTGGGATTGGATGTGCCCAGCTTTAGAAAAGGAGTAATGATTGGCAAACACTCACAACAATCTGGGCTTGTTCTGGCCTGTGGACCCTGAATCCAGAGCTGTTAGTGCAAGTTTCCTTATTGAACACCAGGAGAACCCTAGAGTGGAGGTGAAGTCCAAAGAGAAAATTTGTAAGAACAATGTAGAGGAGCCACCTCTGTTTTTTCCAAGTAAAGCAGTGTGCCAGACGGTGATGAAGTCTCTCGTGATCTTTGTCCATATAAATTTGTTATTAATAATAAAAATACTTTTGATGTTAGTAGCTTTCTCTTTTTCATATGAAAACTATGGGACTGCTCTTTACTATATCACTTCAGAATTATATTAATTTTATTTCAGAATCACATGCCAACCATTCTCTTCTGAAGCAGAAAAACTAAAGGAACTCTACCATTAGTATTCAGAATGTTTCCAACATGCCAGTGACCTGCATGATGAAGAGAAAGACCTGAGTTGAAAGTAGCTGTTCCCACTCTCAGCAGAGAGTTGATAAGAACTTTGATGGGACACCATCATGCCTGCCATATCTAAGTCTGCACTTTCCAAAATCTCCCCTCTTGTGTGACTTGTCTAACAGGGACAGGACCAGCTACTCTTTGTTTAGTCAGTCCCTAATTGCACAGTGGAACCTCATACCTGATTGGTCCAGAGCACTGTTGTAATTAAGATGATTAATAATATATGTTCTGCTGAGAGTAGCTTCCAAGGCCTGAAGCCTTGAACTTCTTTTGCAACTTTAAATGTGGCTTTAGACTTGATGGCTTAAAAACGACTGGTTCTGCATCCAGTAGAACTAATGAAGCCTGAGTTTCACTGGCGTTGTGTCTTGTGGCCAGACCGTGCTGTGTCAGGGAAGGTGCAAACCCCGATCCTGGGGCTGAGATGTTCAGCACTCCAGCTCTGTGGACTCTTTTGAGTCTAATGTGAGTGAGATCATGCTGCATCCTCTCTTTAGTGGCTCATAGAGTGTTTCTCGCTATTCAGATGCCTCTTTTCTGAAGCTTGTATTAATTTAATATCCTTGACACCTCCAACCCTCAGCTAAATTTGATTGAAATGAGCTAATCAGCTTGTAAAGTGAGACAGACAGACAAATAGGCAGAGATGTGTGTGCTCTTTGACCATGATAAGCATCATTTCCTTCAGAAACCGGGGTGAAAAGAACAAAATCCATGATGCTTTCACTTTAATTTTGGTTTTTGGTTTTTGTTGTTTTCTTTTTTATTTTTCCTGGGGCGAACTAACCCCAACACTAAAAGCAGAGCAACCCTGACATCAGAACTCAGGGAAAAAGAAAAGGGCAAGCTATTCCAGGGGTGGGGGAAATAAAAGAAAGGAGATTTTTGTTTGGGTTGGTTTTTATTTTCTTTTTAACTGCAGCAGAAATCGAACTCCAGAGCTTTAATGGAAAAAATCTC
>VZTZ01014854.1:116860-147628 GCA_013400955.1 Drymodes brunneopygia | reverse complement strand
TTCTGTGGCTTTTAGGAAAAAATTATTGTTTGATTTCCTCTGCTGCCTTAAAAAAGGAGATCCTTAAAAACTGATCTTTTTAGTCCAAAGTTTAACAGCTGTGATGTGCTGATGCTGTACACTGAGGGCTGCAGCCAGCACACTCGCTGCACGTGTTCTGGGCCGACTAAAACCTGGACAAATACACGTCATGTGTCACCATGCCCCAGACTTTGAGCCCAGCCAAAAGGCTGAGCCTGCTCACCTGGGCTCAGCTCTGTGCAAACACAATCACAGGGTATTAGAGGACCAACAGATGTAAATACTGCTGGCTCAGGGTGTGTATGTGTCTCTTTGCAGTGTAATCCCAGGAAGGTCTCTGTTCAATTCCTGTTCTTGGCAGCGTGGCCGTATTTGCAGTCTTGGACATATGAGTTCAGCTCTCTGGCCTTTAACTCCTGCATGTGGGACAAGGATAGCAAATCCCTGCTCTGGTTTAGACCCTGTACTGTGTGGGGAAGGCTCTGGACAATCCAAAAATTAAAGTAATCTGAATGAGGAATATTTACTCTGACAAGTAAAGACTGTGAGCAAGGTGGGATGTTGCCACTTCTGTACGTTAAGGCAATTTTTCTGTTTTTCCTCATTTGCAATCCTAGACCACAGTGGCTAGATCATGCATATGGATATCAATACAGTTACTGGAAATGGTTGAATCTCTCCCAATGGTCTCACAGCTTAATTTAGTATCTATTGTTCTTTCTGAGTTAAATTTCCCTTGTGAAAAAGACTTTTGGAAAAAAAAAAAAAAGAAAAAAAAGGAGAAATTCCAAAAACAGCATTATGTGAGTCCTCAAAAGAGTTTTAAATTAATGTTACCATATTTTTGTATGTACTGCAGCTGTGCAGTCCTCACAATGCCAGAGGGAACATGCTGTGGCAGCTTCTGTAAGAAATGCATAAAAAGAAAAAGTGCCTCCCTTAACAAGCTCACAATCCACCCAGATCAGGAAAACAGAGGAAATCTTCCCATTCTCCTTTTCACAGACAGAGACTTGAGTCACTGAATGATGCAGTGACAAGTCCAATGTCAGACTCAACTTCACGTTGATAATTTATTACTACAATGTCTTTCTTGTATTATATAAGCAAAAATTACAGGATGCATAGATTTTGGTGTGCCACTGTGCTAATTTTTCTCCATATGACATAATAAAAAGGAGGTTGCACTATGAAGGCACTATGCTATGAAGGCATGACCTAGCTACAGGAATCTCTAGCAGACATTGTGTACATATGACCTAAGGAAACCTAAGGAAAGCTCATGTCAAGACTGTAAGTAAAGGTTGAGTGCTGGCAAAGGCTTTTAGCTTAAAACTCATTGTATCTTAGAGTGGATGAGTGATTGTACAGTTGTGAGATCTTCAGGAGATGACAATAGGTGGAAACAACTGGGAAAGCTTCTCCCTTACACAATGTGTTACATGACAGGGAAGGGTAACAGCTTTGCTCTCAATGGGGTGGGGAGAACCTGCAGACCCAAAGGAACAGTGAGGTGACAGTGGGTTCAGCTTCAATTCCCCATGGCAGGGGTCAGCAGGTGGCACTCACACACAGACTCAGGAGGTGCCAATGCCACTGGAGTAGTGGCAAGTTTCTCTTTTTAGAAATGCTGCATCATTCTTAGATCTTTGCTGCAGTTCCTTTGTGGGAAGCTGTGGCAAACAGCTCAGGAAGGGCTTTTGTTCTGTCATAGCATTTCTGACTTAACACAGAATTGCACTTTGGGAAGTGGTTTGAAGTCCCTGAAAGCCGGATGGTCCAAACTCTGATTTGATAAATTCTGTTAAATAAGTAACATATACAATATCAATACATTATCAAGCTGAACCCTTATATAGAGTCATGAATTCCTCCTTCAGCTGCAAGACCAAGATATGTGCAAGACCAAGATATCTGCCTGCAATGAGAAGTAGCACAGTCCAATGCTACTCAATCTCCTAAAAAACCCCTCTTCTATGTTTTCTTTGCAAATGTTTATTATTGTCCAATTTCTCATCTGTTTTGAAATGGAGAATCTTCTTGGAAGTCAACAATATTTTTTTTCCTCTTTGATGTGCTGGTCATATGTGAGGATTGTAAGTTTGTAGCTGGGTCAAGAGGGTACAAAAATATTCCAAGCCTCTTGACACCAGAGGTTCATCTCGTGTGTAATTGACTTAGTGAGGGTCCTTGGCCAACTGATTTTGTCATTCTTTGCTCTCCTTCTCCTTTTCAATTGTTTTTCATTTTCTCTCTTGAGATATCCCTGCCTCATGTTTTTACTCATCCTTTCTTTAGCTGATTTCACCACAGCAAATAGAAAAAATAATCAGGATAATTTAAAATACATTATTCTAGGTTTTGACTCAGGACAAAAGCCTTTTGTCCAGCTTTAGACTGTCAGCTTTGATTTGAAGGAACTCTAAGCAGTCATTTCAGCTAAAAAGAGCATGGAAACCAAAAGACCAATCTTTCTGCAAGACAAAACCCTGAATTCACCCTCCAGTGGTTAAACTAAACTAAGGATCAATGGTTAATACTTGAAGATTTCATTCTGAATTATCATTGCTTTGTATGACTGGTTACATTGGTTTAATTAAAGTAACACATCTGTACAGTAAATAGCCTGTGATCAGGCAGTAACATAATACTGTAGAAGCACAGCAGTAATTGGATAATGTAATGAAATGCAGCATGGTTTTTTGTTTTGTTTTGTTTTGTTTTTAAGAAAATATAATGAGATTTCATCATTTTATACAAACAGGTAATTAGTTCTTAGAAATACAGATAGAGTAAATTATCTCCAGATTTGAACTGTCAGCAAGTATTTTATATGGCCCAGCTAAATGCTCTGTTTTAAATCTCTTGAAATTCAAACCAAAATGAGGCCAGTATGAAATTAAGGTACTAGTAAGAGCTGAAAGGATTCAGCTTATTTAAGGCCATCTGCCATAGTGCCTACCAAGCTTGCGGGTGAATTTGTGTAGGTGACAGCATGTTTCACACTGCCTGGGCAGCACTGCACACAACTGCAAGCCATCACCCATCCAGGTCACTGTGCATGAGATTCCTTTTCTTTAGACTTTTCAGATTTACTTCTTTTTAAGCCCATTCACTAAATGTACCACAATTTGGAGACACTTTCTATAAGCGGATGTTTCAAAGCCAGGTGTTTGGGGTGACAGGAATATGTGTAGAAGAAAGGTGCCAGGTTCTGATCTGGAGCTTCAGTCAATGCAGACTTACTTCTGGGCTAATACTGAATCTCTGTTCCTCACTTTTGGAGAATTAATGCTGGTCCCTTTATGTGTCATGATCACGTCCTGGTAGGGAAGGGTGAGGAAGGAGATAAAACACGTTAACATAGGTTAATATTCAGAGGGTTTGGCAGGCAGGATCAGAAGTCAGGGGATGCGACTGCCTGCATTGTGTCTTGGAAACAATCCATCTTCCTGCTCAGACAGTCCTGATGTTTAATTGATACATTTCCGCCTTCCCCCTTGTTGTTAATATTTAAGCAGGTGAGCACAGCGGGCAATGGGCTGCTTGCAGTAGCCAGGTGGCCCTGTCAGCAGCCTGCTGCACTGATCACTTTCCCTGAAATTTGCATTGCTTTTGTTCCTCTCCTCTGAATGCACACCAACAGCCCCAATTTGAAAATGCAAACAAACAAACATATATCTAAACTTTCTCTGAAGGAAGCCTAACCCCCTTGAAGAAAGTTCTGCAGGGCCACCACTAGATTCTTTTATTCTTCTCTCTATTTTTTTTTTCCTCTCTGCCTTTTTGTTTGGCTTTCACTCTTGTTCTCAGCATTGCTTTCTTTCCTTTGTACTTTGACGTTTCTTTGGGGATGTGAGGAAGAAAAGCAATAACAAAACAAAGCAAAACAACAACAACAAAAATGAAAAACAAAAAAAAAACCTCTAAGGCATTTGCAGTTTGTATTCACACTAACTATACCTGCCAACAAACATGGGGGAATGTGGAAAATTAGGAGAATATTACCCAGAAATCCAGAGGCAGGAAGACTGGGGTACAGGGAACCATTATCCTTCCCTAGGGTCTCTACCCTGAGAGCACAGCCTTCCAATCATCCTGAGTGAAAGATGCTCTGCCTGACTTACTGGCTGGATCATTTACTCTTCCCTCACCCCAGTCTGGCTCTTTTCCAGACCAGCGACCAGGCTGCAGACAATTAAAATATTTGCTCTTGTCTAAGGGACAGCTGGTTCAGGCTAAGAGCCTCCAGTGTTCAATGGTCAGCTGCTTGGTGTAGAGTTATATTAATGGAAGTAGTCTGTGGTTAGTTTGCCCAGTTATCACTAAAGTGTCTGGGTCCAAGTTCTCCATCATATAACATTTAGGCCCATAAGAATCTGGCCTACACCAGTCTCCTAGTACTGTAGCTCAACAGCATGGATGCTTTGGACAGGCTTGAGCTCAAGTCCTCTGCTAGAAATTGTTTCATTTTGTACAGAATTTTTAAATATTGAAGGGGTTAAGAAGGTACTGAAGAGCTTATTTTATCTTTATGTCACTAAAACCTCTTCTTTATATCTCTGGCTAAAATGAAAAGGTTGCCCTGAAGCTTTCTCAGATCTTTGGACTTTCTCAGTTCATTCATGAACACCTCTGAGAAATTCTGGGGACAAATATAACATTTCCACGTATGAAACAATGTACTGTCTTGAAGCTAGTACTGTCATCCACAACTGAGGAGGTCTGAATTTAAATCGCTATAAACACAGAGGGAAGCCAGACTGTGATCCAGCCACTGAGAGTACAGCAAACTTACAGCTACCAACTCAGCTAAACTTGAAAGAGCTTTTGTGGCCGTGAATGGAAGAAGGTAGCAATCATTTAGGCAATCCAGAATTAGACACCTCTATTCCTCAGAAAGGCAGCTTTAAGTCAACTGACTAGTTTGCATGTGTTTTGCTCTGAGAACATGAACTCAACTATTTATCTTTTATAAGTATTCATTTAAATTTATTAAGCCATTTTACCCTCAATGCATGCTGCAGTTTGATGTAAAATCTGTTCCTGTTGTGTTCATCATTCCAGTCATTTTATCCTTTGAGGTTTTAGAGCCCTGTAGAGAGTTAAAATAATAAAATAAAAATAAATCTCAGTCCTTGAGGTCTCCTGGTACTGAGAACAAGTATTGTCCAAAGACCTGTGCACATCCTGAGCTACAGACCGCTAGCTCTATTTCTTTTTCTGCTGTGATTTCCCAAATATCCTGGTGAGTCCTTGTCCTGGCTTATCTAATGATGTGAAAGTCATCATCCCTATGAATTCATTGGTTGGTTTTGATTTAGTTTGGTTTTGGTTTTGGTTTTTTGTGATTATATGTAGCTTATGTTTGAGCAAAACACGTTCCCAATACTCCTGTTCTTGTTTGACACAAGACACAACTTGTCCTGGATAAATCTGTGGACCTGCAAGGATATAAAGATAGTTATAGTCACTCATCTCTTTGTGTGGAATGCCAGATCATGCCAAAGGTGTTCCCGTTGGTGCATGAAAGCACACAAACCCAGATCAACCAAAATAGCACAGGTTCTGGATAAAAACAATGTCACTTGGAGAAATCCCAAGTTTTAATCTTCTACCACATTTCTTTGCTTTGTGACATAGAGTTTATACTCTTAAGGAGTTAATACTAGAAGAAGTTCTCCAACCTCTATGATTCTTTGCAGGGGCCACAGGTGGTTGAGAAGCAGTGGATTGAGCAGGAATTAGCAATCTGTGAGCTGGAGAAAGGACTGGAGTGGGATAGAGGAGTATCCTCTTATAATGTTGAATTTGAGGAAGTAACTCAGAAAATGTGTTCGATCAATCCCCACACACTCTCGTATACTTCTCAGTTATCCCAAGAATTATTTTTTTAATGAGAAATTAGAAACTGCTCATTACTATGAGAAGCAGTTACCATTTAACTAAGAACATCCACTAAAGTGAGCATTCACAGCTTTCTTACTTATATTAGTCAGGGGTGACAATGGTCTCTCAAATCATTTAGTAAAACAGTCATGATTTTATTGTGTGTGTTTACTGTGTTTATATCGGGGAGCTCAACATCTGAACCACAAAATATCACTTTTACCACAGATCCATTTTACAAATCAGGCACTGGGCAATCAAAGGTTCCGTTGTATTCATTTTATTATGTCTTTTGCATCCTCTAGTTCTTTGTATGATGGCAATTTTGCCTGCACTATGTGCTTTGTCTACAGTGAAGTGTCTTCCCCCATTCTTATGTTGGGATGCAGACGGCATTTTAATAGCCCCATTTTATCCACAAAGAAAGAAAAATAGTAAAGAGCAAGTGATTTATTCATATGGACAAAATGGTTTGATGTTGTTCCTTGTTGACAGACTGATCTGGCCAGAATTACATTCTATTGATAAAACTGTGAAGGAATGCCATTCATCGACCACATGAAGTTAAGGGATTGGGGAAAATTAATTTGTCCATAGTACTTTCTTTCCCAAGCTGCCAGATGTTTCTGGAGATTTGCACAGCCTTGTGCTCACATTTGTGTTCACATCTACTTTGTGTTTATTTGTTTAACTATTTTGTCCTTACTGGGCACACATTTCTATAAATGCAGCAAAATTTGAACAGTTGTTCAAGTTTTCAGCAGTTACCTACCAAGATCTAATACTTGAGACTATTATCTTGTTGGATCTCTAGAACATTTTGAACTTTCCATTTCATTAAATAAGTAAATCCCCAGAGAACACAGTAGTGATTTTTTGAGATTATGCAAGATTTCTCTTCTCATATACCAGAATACACAATTTAAAGACTTGTGACCAGTTACTTCCACAACAGATTCTCTCCATGCATGTCCCAGTTCTCCATGTACCATGTGATTCTTATAGTTACTTTGCTGTCCTCAGACTGAAAGGTAAAAGACCTCTTCACATAGAACACGATGAACAGATGTATTTCAAGAGGGTAGGAAACTCAAACAACTCTTAGTATCTGAAATCATCCATTACGTCTATTTGTTTCTTTTATCTAGTTTTCTCTTGGGCTCTGCTCATGATCCTTTAGTAAAACATTTAGTCTCACAAACACACACACTTGGGAACCTGTCATCTTTAAATAAGGAGTCCACAGGGAAAGGAAAGTATTTTTAATTTAGATCTGTCTTAACCAGAATTAAACTGAGCTTTAGATCCCATGTGGTGGTGTAAGTTTGACATTTGCGTCTTGCTTTTTTCCAAGCTAGTGAGCACAAATGTGCTTCCTCTATAAAGTAACAGAAAAGCTAAGATTGAATGTAATTAAAATAAAATACAACAATATTAAAATAATATTAAAGGAAGGAAATGTAGTGCATAAACCAGTCATTAACCCCAGCATCCTCAATAGATTTAACTTTGAGTAACTGTTGGTTGATTTGCCTACTTATAATTCCCACTCTAGTTTTAGCTAGATATTATATTCTTTTTCATTCATTAAAGCTTTGCAGCTGCTTCCCACTCCAGTGAGGGGTGCACTGTCATGCCGAAGGGAATGATTCCTAGACAGAAAGAAGTTTTCAGTCCTTTGGGAATTTCTACAAAGATTCCAAAGGGGCCTAGGATTTTACCCATAGGCTCATATCTATGCTATAGATTAACCTGGTATATTGCATCTACATTCTCCTGAATCCTAATGAAGTCACTTAAGCAAAATGTTAGTGTAAATAAGTGCACAGACTACCAGAATACCCCAAAGCTGGATTTTTTTTCAGCTATGACCCAAATTTGGACCCTGACACTGCATTACTGGCCTTTCCTTTCTCACTGCGTGTGCATATACATAAATGTATTTCTATGTAAGTACATATAGTCTGGTAAAACATACTAAAATGCTTTAGGATGAATTATCCTAGATAACATGTAGTCATAAGATGTTATTTATGTAGTTTCATTGGAGAAAGATTAATTGGGCTGAGGTATGTACCCTAATGCATGAGTCAGCTGTGGTATCATCACTGCAGATACATGGCTGATTCAGATGATTTAAAACACACAGCCATACTACAAAGCAGCTCAGGACAGGAAGTTAAGAATGATTTCAAAGCCAGCAGATACTGCAGGAGAAATCTGAGCTGGTAGAATATAATTAAACCAGTCAGCATGTTGTCTAGGCAAGTAAATGAATATTCTCCTTTCTGTGTGAGAGCCAGAGGCTTCTTTCAAATATCCATAACTCCAAGTTTAGACATGATTATGAGGATACTTTGGATTTAATATTGATTTAGAGAGCACAAGATACTGGATGGAGTCCTGCAAAGTAAATCTCAGGACTGACAATCCCAGTAAAGGCTCTTGTCACCGGAATGAGTTCTGAAGTCTCGTCCTGCAGCTGCCCTCTTTGTCTGTAGGTTGCAAAACTTCAGTTATGGCACTGGACACAGTCTCAGCACTTCCAGAAATGTATCTGTTGCCCAGTAACCTCCATAAGCTCAAGGACATGGCACTGTAAGAGCTATTTGAAGTGACTCAATCACTTATCATAAGAACTGTCCAATTTAAAGGACACGGCAGACAAAGAAATTGAAGCCACAGTTTTGAGAATGAAGATGGTGCAAAGGTACCATGCAGAACTGTCAGCAATTTGGAAGTGTGATTCTGGATTCACCAGCCACTGGTAAAGCAGAGAGAAAACCTATGGCTCTGGAGGCCCCAGTGGTTTCCTCATAAAAGCATCCTTCTCTGGCTTAATTTAGAAATGCATTTAACGAATTCAACCTGAAAAACCTCTCATGAATCTGCAGTTTGAACTGACAGGAGAATCCAGCATGGGAGAGGGTGGGGACAGGGGTACAGAGAAGAGTTTCAAATTCATAATGGAGATCCAGGTTCAGCCTTCAGGACATCAGTAGCCCTCTCAGCTACTTCACTATAAAGTTGTTGCATCCCTGTCATTTATTCCCTTAGTTAATGAGAAGGCACCCATAGTCTCCACTTCTCCCACCACACACCTTGTTGCCAGCCCCTTCTTGCTCCATTTCATGCCCAATCAATATTATTTGACAACATACGGGTCAGCAATGATGGCAGTTATATCAGCAGCATGGAAATTACAAAAGAAACTATTGTTTGTCTTGAAATTAGGGGCTCCTGAAATCAATAGTACATTTGAAAATTGATATCGACCACTCTGTGTTTGTGTCTTTGTATATGTGTGCGTGTATTTGCATGTTTGTGGACAAGAAGAATTTTGGGGGTTAACTCCTCTTTCAGCTACATAATTTCTGTTTCTTTTTGACAAGGCCAGTGAAATCACCCTAAAAATTATACACATATGAATCTTTTTGAAGCAATTGAAAGAAGAACAATTTTGACATCTCATAATTGGATTTCCCCACTTATAATGGTAACAGCCACTGTTTTGTGATTATTTTCCAGGGCTTGTATGTTGGTTTATTGTTTTCGAGGTTTGCTCTGGGTTTTGTTTTATTTATTTAAAGGTTTCTATTCAAGTCATATCAAGGAGAGGGGAGGAATAATGTCTGCAAATGCCATTTGGATCAAACAAGCCAAGAATAGTAATAGTTATTGTTTGGCATGTTTGAGAGCTATTGTGTGACAAATAGATTTGGAGTCATCATTTGTTTAAAAAGGCAGTAAATGAAACTTTATGACATGGGGACAGAGTAACGACACAAAATTACCCATCCAGAACACCTAATGGTGATCAGTAAAATGAAATAGATTAACTGTTTGTTTTTCCCCCCTCCAAGACACCAAGAAAATAAGATGCAATCAAAAATATTTGTTATCCTTGACCCACAGTGAACCAAGAAATTGCATAGTAGTGTCTCATGACAGCAGAGTTTGATGGGTAATGACTGGATAACCAGGAGCAGATGAGAACATAACAAAAGGCCAACCAAGTATTGTCACAGTCAGAACAACAAGGGTTTTTTTGATGAGAAAAATGATACTGGTATGAAGTATGACAGTTGTCTCCTCGTATATGATAATTCCATGCTTCATGACTTCTCACTACCTGAATGGACAAGTAAAGATTTTTCCCTTCACCTTTTCCCCCACCCATATTTAATGAATAATTCAGTTTGTTCACCCTCTCTTAACTACATCTACACATCACACGTGAATGTATTTGTATAAAACCTGAGAATGGTGCGGAAGTACCTCTGGATTGGTTTACTCTTATGAGACAGGTGTCACACTCAGTGCTGGACCTGGAGATAGGAACCTTTTCCTGGAAAGGTTACCTAGGACAAAACAGTCCCACTTGGTTTGTTTTTTTTTTCTCATATGCTACTTGTCTTCACTGGAATTTTGGCTAACTAGAGGAAGGGAACAGAACAAGAGGTGAGTTTTTAAAGTCCTTGAAGCAGTGGCTCATATGCAATGACTTGTGGATCAGATTATTGGAGATTATAAGGTTTCACACAGACAGTGGGGAGAACCTCTGTACTGTCAGTGCTGGGTCAAATATTGCACTGTGTGGTGCAAAGGATGTTGAGATACACTCTTTACGGCTGAGATTATGGCAAGTCAAGGTGTTTTCCCTCATCTTTCCTTAGCCTGTGTTTTTTCTTAATTTCTCTACTTTGATTGTATCAATTTTTGCTGGATGAAATTTTTAGAAGCCAGTTATTTTTCCTGGAAATACCACAAATGCCGTTTTCTAACTTCAATTTCAAATCACCCTAGACCCTCCAACTCCCCACAAAAAGCCAAACAAAAAAACCAAACCAAACCAAACCAAACCAAACCAAACCAAACCAAACCAAACCAAACCAAACCAAACCAAACCAAATTAAAAAAAAACCCAAAAAAACAAACTCCCAAAAAATCCCAGCCACACAACAAAGCAAAAAATAAAAAGTACAACCAACCAACCACCCAAACAAAATCTACATTTTATCATTATAGCTCATACAATTGATCTGCTAAACCTGACTTATGAGAAAAATGTCTACTTATGTCTTAATTACCAAGAATATTCTTCACACAGATGTTGTAAATATTGTTATTTATTGATCACATAGCATGTGTCACCAGGCTAGAAGCACTTTCCCCTAAATTATAAGATACTTGGCCAAATTTTGATCTCTCTTACACCTTGATGTTACAGATCCCCAGATGGAAGACACTATAAAGAGAGTGCTAAATTTGAAGAATATTCGTTTGAACATTGACAGACAGCAAGAAGACTTTCCAGGCCGTGGGCCAAACTGTGCCATGAAACTCACTGCTCCAAGTCTAGTATAACTCCCCTGAATCATCACCACTCTCAGTATTTCGAGTCTCAAGTTTTTCCCTGCAGGTCTGTCTGCTTCTGAGCCTAATGAATCCTTTTCTATCTTTTCTTTGCCCCTCCTGATAATCCCAAATTTTCATCCTTTTCCTTCAGGTTAAAATCAAACCACACAAAGTATTCCTTAATCTGAACAAATATCCATTTCCCTCAAACTCTCATCCTCACCTAATTATATAATTATACTAATTTCAGTTCACCAAAGTTGTTTTAACTGTCCTAATTTATACCAATAGGAAATGTTACTCAAAAATAAAGAATTTTAAGATGTTGAAAACATATTTTACTGAAACATCCCTGAAATGGTCTTTCAGTAATCTACTACAAATATATTGTATTTTTCCATTGTTCATTCTGCAATTCATACTTTGGATCTTTTTCTACTCCTATGTGTTTTTTTCTAGAAAACAACTTCTTTCCTCATATGCTATATATTGATTCTAAAATTTGTCTTGAAAGTTGTGTGGACAATCCTAAAGTCTTCTTTTTACTTAAATTCTGACTGAAATAAGAAGATGTATCAATCTTGGATTATGGAATATGAAGTAGTAGATAAACTCTAACAAAAGCTTTAGTAGTTCCAGGCATTAAAATCCTTTTTTTTTTTTTTTCTTTTTTTCAAGACAGCAGGAAATCAAAGAACTTTATTCTGTGTCCTGGACTATGAGGCCAAAAGTTTTTCCCTTTCAAAGTTCTAGTCTAGCAAATTTAGGAAACCAGCTCTCCTGATGTGATTTAGGAATAGATTTGTCGACTGTAGTATTTATGGAAAAGGTCAACCTCTACCCTGAAATGGTTGTCCAAGTCCTCCTGGTTGTCAGTGAGAAACAATAAGCCCTTCTCTTTTGGTGGCCTCTGTTTGGAACATACAGTGATGGCAGAGATCTCTCCAGATGGGAGATCAGTTGAGAATTGATATCCACATTATCACCCAGCTGGGCCAGATGGGTTAAATAAATCCCACATCTAGGGCTTTCAGTGGCATACAACAAGGAAATTCTGTCTTTTGGATTTGCAATTGTAACTTCTGACAGAGATATTGTCCTGCTATATCCTGAAGAAATATACTTTCCTTAATAGGAAATGCAACCTACTTACATAAATTTCTTATACATTACTTATGGATTTTAATGTGAGTAAAAATTAGTGTTACTTTAATGTTCATTATGACACATTTCATTTAATATTGTATCCCAAACATTGAGTTGGAAAAGCCTAATGACCATAAAAATTTTACCTAAATAACATCTGGAAAAATCAAAAAGGAAGATTGAGCCAGGTAATGGAGGCAGAGTAGAATTTTTTCTTGGTAGGTTGTTCTTTTTTATTGCTATAATTTTATTTTATTTTAGCTTGCTGAATTCAAGCTATAGAAAAATAATGGAACATAATCCAACTTACAAATAACAACAATAATGATAAAAATAAAAACTATGTGGGAGAAGTGGAGAACAAAACTGTTCAGCAGAAATGAGCGAGCAGCAGATTGGAAGTATGAACAAACCTGTCCAATGTCATAGCATGCCAAATTCTTGAAGATGACAGATGGTAGAATTTTCTTTTACTGCACTCTACAGAAATACACAATAAAGCAAAGTGCACCTCCTTCTCCTCCATCCTCTAGCAGGTCATTACTAGATTTCTTGAGACATTATATCCATCCTCCCTTGTTTTTCCATGACTTATTTTATTTTGCATTATTTATCCTATTTTTTGCATTTTTTTCTCATCTTTTAATTCCAGAATATTGGTGTTTTGTTTCTGTTCCATGTGATTAGAGCCTTTTATTCTATACTAAATAAAAAGGTTAGCTTTTTAATGAAAATTTTCTCAAAATGGTGAATGTTAACATCTAAGAGGAAGTGCTTTAATTTTTAATGTGGTCCATACCTGTATTTTCATATTCCAGAGGCTACAGATCCTCTTTGGCAATAACTACCCTTGTGATACCCCTACATTAGCAATCTTTTATTATGTTTCCTTTCAGATGATATTACTCATCTGCATTTAATAAAACTCATCTGTGTGGTGATGTTCTTTCTCTGGCCATCCCCTGAGGGGACAGATAAGGAAGGGCTACCTTAATGAGCAAAACACTTCCTGGGAACATTCACAGAAGCTGGAAGATGATTACTGACACTACTAAACAGAACAGCTCCAGATATGAGTTTGGATTATGACAAATATCAACCTCCAAAGCTATGCCTTGGCATGCAAACCAGTATGGGCTAGGGGCTGTTCTTAGTAGGCAGTTAAAGCCATGTTTTAAAAGCTAAAAAATTTCTGCCGTGTGGATGAGAGCCATTTCATGACATTCAGTCATCAAGGAATGGACCAACAAATGTTTAATTTACATCTAATGATATTGTCTAAGAACAGTTCTGGAGCACCTCCACACAGAAAACCATGGAATCTACCCACAAACACACTGAGGTGAGACCAGAGAATGAGGGAACAGTTGCATGCATGTTTAGAACCATTTTGTATTCTCAAATGACTGGTACTGAGTGGAAAACACACTTTCATTTTGCTTTTCAAGCTCCCTCTCAATTTTGTCTATTTTCTGCCTTCAAAAAGTATGATTTTCAGGTCAAGGACTATTTTTCACTATGTTTATGACTAACTCAGCATAAAACATCATACCTCTGTCATGGCTACAGGAGTTGTGACAATTGTTGTTAACCTACAGATCTTGGTCTTGAACTCTCATTGCCAAAACAATGCAATTATTAATACAAATAAAATTATGCTTCTGAAGATTTTTTTTGAACCTACATTAATGCTCCTCTTATTTGTCTTGTTTGGTAAGAAAACACCATCCTTCTCAATCATATTTGCTATATTTTATTAAATGACTAATTTGAGGAGCTTTATAACTCCGTCTCATAACAAAATAACTCCACAAGATGGATTGCCTCCTCCTTCTTTTTGTGAAATAGCAAGAGCCTGACAAAAATTCAGAGAAAAAGGGGATAGAGAGCACCTTCCAAAGACTTCCAGGAAAATAATACTGCTAAACTAATTTTGGGAGAATGAATGAAGCATAGTGGTACAGCAAACACATTAAAAGTTACCGCACAAACAGATATTTTTTTTATTTGTTTGTTTCTCTCCTTCTTGTGTCATCCATGGCCTGTCCAGAGGCAAAGAGACTGACACTTGTAATATCCTCCCTCTCAAGTCGTCTGTCAGCTGGGAAATAATTAAGGGAATTGAGCTTGTTTCAACACAGATCAAGATTTCTAATGGGAAGCTGGTGATGGAGATTGTCTGAGTGCTTGTGCCCTGAGCATGGATGAGTTAGTCAATGTCAAAACATAAACCATCACTCAGGGAATGTGGATAAGCTTGTTTGGCTCCACAGCTGCTTGCTGTGTTGGGAAAACTTCATTATGTGCTATGCTTTTCTAATTATTATTTATTTTTAAAGTTAACCTTTTTTTTATTTGCAAATGTGTAGTCAGAAAAAAACATCCTGCTAGGTGTAGAAGTCTTTGTTGCTGTTTTGAACATGTGAGAGAGATGGGTTATACAGGAATCCCATATGGAGTTCTTTTCTTTTCTACATATTATTTGTGCATTATGTAGTGCTTTTTCTTAACACAAATTGTGGTCAGCTGGATGGCTGCCATTGGCTATTAAAAAAGAAAAAAAGAAAAAAGATGGATTAGGCTAATGTTAAAAAAGTTAGAAATTCCATATAAAATAACCATGATTATTTCTCTTTCCCTTGGCTGCTTTTTCTGTTGAGACTGAAGGTTGTTTGGAACTGGTATTGCTTCTTTCTACAAGTTTGCACAGTGTCAGCACAGTAAGACTTTAATCTGGCCCGTGTTCTCCAAATTCTGGTGTAATATATGTAAGTACATGGTTTGCAATACATCACTAGTCATTACTGAGAAAAAGAGATAGACAATCTTCTCTTCCAAATGGCTTAGAGTAGTTGATCCTGCCTTGGGGAAAGAACTACATGGATTACACACCCTCTTCAGACTCTTTGCAATGCTGTTTTTCTGTGATTGCATCTAATACATACTCCGCTGCCATTAAGGCATTTGGAATCTAAAACAGGACTCCTGCTTTAACATAAAGGAAAGTGGGAATAAGCCCATCTGAAAAACAAAACAAAACTAGAAAAAAAAAGTTTCTGAATTGTTTTAATAAATAATTTTTTTAAAAGTTCCTGAATCAGATGTTGTTCAAAAGCAGCCTTTTGGATTGCTGGATTGGATCTGTTTCTAATTGTACATCTATTGTTCTTTATTCTATTGCGTGTGTTTCAGATATAAAAATCACTTGCTGTGAGCTTGGGTAGGAAGGCATCTGTCAGAAAGGGGAAGCATGCCCATGTTTTGAAGGGAGAAGCTATACCTAAAGGCTTCTGTAGGTTGCAAATGTCACTGCCATAGTTGCATAGTTGCATTAGTGCAACTAATTGCATATTATTCTATCCATGTTCTGTCAATGGTTTCTTCACATGCTTTGCTCAGGGGCATTTCTTCAGCTTTAGACCAAGCTGAAGACACAATATTTGATTTACAGCAACTACCTTTTGCTTTTTATTTCTGTATGAAAAGCAATGCATTTTCTTTTAAATTATCTAATCAGAATTATGCAGTGATGAACAGATATCTGCCTAACAAACAGAAGGGAGAATTAGAAGACTAAATATAAAAGTTTAAAGTTTGTCTAGATCTGCTTAAGCTCTTGTTTCACCACCGAGCAGAGCCTGGTCCATCTTCAGACATCTCCCTGCAGATACTGACAGACATTGATGAGGTCCCCTCTCAGTTCTCTCTTCTCCAGGATGAACAGGCACAACTCCCTTGTCCTTTCCTAAGAGAGGAGCTCTAAGCCTTTAATCATCCTTGTAGCCCTGCACTGGAACTGCCCCAGGAGCTGCACATCTCTCTTGCCTTGAGGAGTCCAGAACTGGACACAGAGCTCCAAGCAAGGCCTCACTACGGCCTACACATAACCACAAAAGTCTTTGTTGCAAGTTCAAGACATGAAATTGTCTTTTTGACCAGGACAGTGTGCTGTGCTGGTCAGACTGTGTGATGACCTTGTGCCATGCTGGGTCATTACTCTAAGCTGTTTGGTATCTGAACTCGGTCTCTCTGGCTGGCTTGGAGCTCTGATTCTGCATCTGCAGATAAAGCATCTCTCTTATCTTCAGTTTAGCTCAGAAAACTTGCATAACAGTGCACACCATGAGCTATGGTTAAACATTCAGAACACCTTCCTCTTCATGACCAGACATTTCTCTGTCCTTCAGAACAGATAAAGGTCATATACAGAAATTTAAACTGTACCTCATGAAATTATCATATGTTAATCGACCTCTTCAGATAGTGATCTGTACTCTGGATTATTACAAAATCTTGGATACTTTTTTTTATCACCACCCCCCGATGGGACCTTTTGAGTAAGAATTCCAGCAATGTATGAGGTCTTTGTTTATTTTCCATGTCCATTTAGCAGATGGTCTTTCTAAGTACAATTCCTCATTCTCAGGGGCTTCTCATTGCACAGAGGTCTAAAAGTTCAGCCACAGCCTCTACAGGATAAGGCTTACATCCCCTTCTGTTCTTTTTGAATTGCTGGAAACTCTCTCATCCTTCATCTAATAATAAATAATTGCAATAATTAGTGTTATTAATAATGCAGGATCTCAGAGGGCATAAACACTGGTAAAACAGAGCATCCAAAAGATTTCTGTGAGCACAGAAATGCCCCCCCAAGGAAATAAAGTAATCAGAGGGAAATATCTTGAAAACAATGTAACTTTGGGAGAAATGTGTTGTTTCTAATATGCTTTTGGTTCTCTATGGAGCAACAAAAAAAACCCCATCAATTATTATAATTGTTGATTATTTGTTAGGCACTAAAAATACAGTCAGGGTAATAAATGATTTTTAATTTTCAAGGCTTTAGGATACTTAAGTGAAAAGAGTTTGGTGGATTTCAGTCAGTCTCACACTGGAGAGGTCACAGAGCACAAACACAGAATAGTGAACACTTCTTTTCACAGTGCTATCTATAAACTGTAGGCCAAATAAGACTGAGCAATTAATTTTCTCTTCTTTGTTGCCTGCCAGGAATACTTCAGCATGGAACTCATTCTGTCCAGAATATTAGTGTCCAGACTATTTTGAGCATCTGAGTATAATTGGTAAGCTTTGGATATCTATTCCATGAATAGACCTATTTCATCCAATAAAGACAGATACAAAATTTTATTTTCAAGGTCAAACCAAGAACTTGTGAAAAACATCCCAGAAGAAAACTGCCTTTATAGGCTGGAGGTTACCAGAAATTTCATGTTCTCATGGCTTCTCAGGTCTTTCCAGTGGTCAGAGCCTGCCACTACTGTTTTTAGAATAGAATAAAACCTACCCCAAAGGAAAAAGCTCATTTCAGGCCCGAGCAGAGACTACAAGCTCCCAAAGGATCACCACAAGTTACCTACAGCTTTATGAAGACATGGGAAGAGAGGGAAAGACAGAGGCCCTGAGTATGTCTTAGAGCATACGGTAGCATTGGCAGGAAGGACAAGGGAGGCAGCAAGTACTGGACTTTGGTGAGGGGCACAAGTGTGTAGCTCCTCCTCTTGAAAAAGCCACCACCAAGCCTTACAAATCAAGGCTGGAATTGGGAAAACTCCATAGCAAATTAATCTCCTGTCCTTTTGGATATATAATTCAATTGCCCTCTGCAATTCTCAAATTGCCTCCCAAATTCTTCTGAACAACACAAGGAAAGCATTTTCATACACAAATGTGAATTTGCTGTCCAGTGATGAACAGTACCCCTTAGTACCCCAGCCTCTTCATTCTTGATCTCACGCTACATCCATGAATCCTAACCCTATGCTGTTTCATCCCTCTTCTGATCTCATGGGAAGAAGGTTTTTTTTACAGTAGAAACTCCTGTTTTCAGCTGGAAAAGTGGCAACATTGGACCTGATTGTCAGCCTTTCTGGGCTGGTGAGGTTTTTATGAAATTAGACATATTTGTCTTGATGTTTAGTAGAGAGCATGAAATTCAAATCTCTGTGTTTGGCATTCCACAGGCCAGCGCTTTAATATTCAATGACATAACTTCATTGCAGTTTTGACAACACTATATAGGAGTTGTGCTTACCATTGAAAATTAAAGCCACTGAAAGAGTTGACAACAGCAGAATTGTGAATGCTTCCAGGCTCCTGAAGTGATTGTTATTCCAGTTTGTCTAGAAGTGCTTATTGTGTTTGTAATACCGTCAGTTCCACTTAAGGGCTACTTGAAGTCAATGCAATACGGGTAAGTATTACAGAAATCTTTCTTTCCTCCTGAACATTTATACCTCTGTGGCTCATTTACATTTTCATTTGCCCATATGTTTATTGATTAGATTTTTGCTTGAAATTTTATCCAGGGTTAGTGTTTATATCTGTCTATCCTATCTACCACGATTCTTATCTGTTCCTTGTCTTCATCATATTTTAACACCTCAGAATCACTCACAGGCTTTTATCCTCAGCTCTGAGGCAGGGAAGTGCTGTCTGTGTTTCAGAAATTGGAGATTTGTATGCAAGCCCACGAATTATGAGAACTCTACCCTAATTTCCTGTACATGTTAGTTACACAGATTGATCTTGCTATGGCTTCTGCAGTGAAAAGGGATTGTGTACTGAGCGTCCAAACTCGGTTCAAAAAACAATAGCAGTTGAAAACATTATAAAAATCAACCTCCAAATCATAATAAATTCAAAGCAATGAAGCTATAGAGCTGCAAAATTTATATGCATAAAAGACAGGGTATTAAGAATTTTGCTTTTCTCTGTGACTTTTAAATGCACATCACAAAGCAAAATTGTTTGCTCAGGTTTACTGTGCTGATCTCATTTCTTCATATTGCATCGTGTAAGATCTCTTCACTGATATGTACAACCAAGCCTAAATTTATTCTTAACCAATTTGAGGCATATGAAGCTCCTCACCTTATCTTCATTGTACGTTGCAGTTCAATGCAAAGATTTGCTGACAGAACTTATTTCTCAAGAGTGTCATTAAGATGCAACCCATGATCCTCTGAGTCGTAAAAACTCAAATCTTTCTTGGAAATTAATCTGAAACACAATTTTCTTATTTTCATTAGCTCTTCTCTCTGCAAGCCTGGAGACCCTGAGGGACAATGGTCAAATGCCATAGAATATGACTGTTATCCAGATCCTTCCACTAGGAAAGTTGGAGCTCCCAATCTGCTTGACAGCCTTGATGGCTTGTACATACTCCAGACCCTGATTTTGAATTTTAAAGTGCTCACTAACTTAATTTAAACACTTTAAAAATTCAGGCAAAATTTTTACTCTTGTTAACATAATATGGTACTCTGTTCAAGTTTGTTGCAATTATATTAACATTTAAACAGTGAAATAAAATAAATATGCAATGAATATTCACATTAATGAAGAAAAAGTATTAATACAAAATTTGTGAAATACATTGAAATAAATTTATATTAACTAAATTCTTCTTATACAATCAGTATCACAGGAATGTAGAGACTTTCTGTTCACAAAATGCAGGTGCCACATCTGAAAATTGCTTTTATTATTGTTGAAATAAAAGAGAATTAGGTTTTCTTTTCCTGATCCTCATATTAAAAGGCCGGGAGATCCATGTTGTGAACATAAATCAAAGTTAACTCTTTTTTTGGCCAGGAATGTTCTTTTGCTTTCCGTCCACATTTATTTATTGACAATTTACCTCCAGATATCCTTGTGCCAACAACGCCTTTTAACCTAATAGTTTCTTCTTCCTCCCTGAAGTTTATTTTCCTTTGCCCTCACTCACAGCCATTCCAAAAAGCATCCACATTTCTCATCATCCTCTAATATGACATTAGTGTTGGTTTTAAACTTATGGAAGTTTTGGGATGGACTTTATGTTACTAGTGATTTAATCTGCAAATTGCTCAAGCAGTGATCATATCAATGGCAGAAACATGAAGAGCAATAGAGATTGACATCATTGTCCAAGATAGGACCTGTAGGTCTCTGCATACATCCCTCTACTGAATCCTTGGAGAACCTATGTGAGCCATAGGTTCTCCAAGAGCCATAGTAGATATAGCATTCAAGTATGAAAAGCCTAGGTGAAAATCTGCCCTGTTTTCCCTGCAGGCCACAGGTGATTGTGCATCCTTTTCCGTGCTTTGGCTTTATTTGGATGATCCGTATGAACAAAAGCAGATAATGCATAATAGAGGAACAGAGGGCCTATTCTGCTGGCTCAAAACAAGAGCTAATGGATTCAGTGTCCTGTCTCCCATGAAAAGAGACTTGCCTGACTCAAAGAAAAATCACAGGCATCAGCACCAGACAGAAAAGAGTCATAAATAAAAAAGACAAACAAACAAACAAACATCCAGATTTAAAAAGGCTGTTATGGGTTACTGAATAACGTGCCCCCAGGAAAATTCTTTCTTAAAGCCTGAAAGATGGTAGTTGGTAAACACTTATTATAATTCTTTGTATCCATCTTATTTGAGAATCTGTCTCATCCTTTGAGTCATGAGATCTTCTAAGAGAAACAGGCTATCCAGCCCCGTGGCCTTAATATTTCCAATTTTTTTTTGTTTCTGGTCTTCATATTCCTTTGCTTAAGAAGCTGCTATCTATTACTTGGTGCAGATGATCTCCATGCCAAGATTTTGTTTTCCCAAACACTGAATTATTCGTGCACAAGCAAAGCATCTGAAATGGTCTTCAGGCATGAAAAGTGTTTGCAATTCCCCAGCCACAGATAACTCAAACCATGAGATTTGAAAGCATCTTGTGAGCAAAAAAATAAACCCCAAACTATTCAGCTCAGAAACTGAGATGTGTTTCAGCCTAGAGTAATTTTTTCCCATGCCAAAAATTTTTTAAGCTGTTAAAGGTGCTAAGGCTACACTGTAAGGGTCTTAGTTGGAGTTTAACCAGACAATACTCTCCTGAGAAGCAGTGGAACTCAGCAGCAAATGATCAAGTTCAGAGCAGCTGAATGTTACTAGCCTTGCTACTCATGAATGTCCCTCTGTAGACTTCAAAAGCCTGGAAGTCTCAGAAACCTTGTGTTTTCAATCAATTTCTTTCCAGAAAACATTTTAACAGAAATTGGACACTATTTTCCCTTGTTGGTGTAAGGGTTGCTCACACTGCTTTCACTTTCTTCTTTGCTGTCAATCTCTTCCCAGTGGTTCTATTGAATTATTTTAAATCCTCCTGATAAAAGGCTATGAAAACTCCTTCACAGGTTGGTTGATGTTTGGGTTTTTCCCCTTGTTCAGAGACATAAAGTGGTTCTAGTGCAGAAAAAGGAATCAGGCTCCCACTTGGAGTGATGGGTCAAATTCTGGGCTCCCCAAAAAAGAGACATGGATATACCAGACCATGTCCAGCAAAGGGCCATAATGATGATGAGGTATGTAGAGCATTTGGCATATGAAGAGAAGCAGAAAGGGCTGGAACTGTTCATCGTAGAGGAAGGAAGGCTCAGGGAGATCTTATATCAATCTGCATATATACTTCAGAAGACACAGTAAAGAAGTTACAGTAAACAGAACAAGAGGCAGTGGGTATAAATGAAAACACAGGAAAATCTATTCAAACAAAGAAGAAGCTTTCTAACTGTAAGAGTGGTCAAACACTGCATCAAGTTATCCAGAGAGGTTAGAGAATCTCCATTCTTGAAAATGCTGGAATCACAAATGGACATGGTCCTGAGCAATCTGTTTAAGGGAACCCCGCTGAGGTGGGGGTAAGACCAGAGGAACTCCAGAGGCACTTACCATTCTCACCTATTCTGTGACTTTATGACTGCTGCTGTGAACACCCAACACATGCAGAGAGGAAATAGGTTTCAGTCTGCTTTTCTATAATGTTCTTATTGCCTCTGAACAGTTGCTTCTGCCCTTGGACATTCATGTCTGTGGCCATACTGCTCAAAAAACAGTCACCTCCAGGTGTCAAATCCTAACTAGTTACCTGTTGTCTGTGTGACTTTTCTCACAGTTTTGCTTTCTCAAAATCATAGTGTCGGCACATCTTTTTTAATTTTTTTGTTAAATCTTTTAAGTCAGTTTTCAATCACACTAATGCTATCAGCATTTTAGTCTTAGTACTTGTGTAGAACTTGATCCTACCCGTTACCTTTAATTCTATGAGTCATTTTGTCAGCATTAATGTTTCCTTCTCATTAGTCCACATAAAGTATGCAAGATTTGGCACAATTCAAAAATCGGAAATAAATGCTGAATGGTTCAGAAAAGTCCTATGAATTATCAGGATGTATTTCATGAGTAAAGTCTGAGTAAATGCTTAGTGAATATGAGAAGTCATCTAGGAATATCTGAGCAGTCTTATGGTTTCAGACTGTTCTCACAGGAGCTACTTGTCATGAATTCTAGTCAGCAAGATTGCATTTGTATTTCATGTTGGTACATGCATGGTGCTTATCGAAGAAAAAGATCGCTCTTCTGACACCAATCTCCAAGGCTTTGGTTTCCTGTCCAAACACTGACATGTTGACAGATATAAAGCTCCCCATTTCTCAGGCAATATTGTTCTGATCATGATGGTTTTGACGAAATTCCATCTTTATCCCCAATCCATTTTATTTTTTATCATGGCGATCGCTTCCTAGTTTCCCTCAGATTACTTAGTAGCTCAGCATCAATAGACAGTGGTACTAAAGGGAATACACTTTAGTGCTTGTACAAAGACCATCCATCATGGAGAGATGGATTTGAGTATTTTTATAGGATTCTCCTCCATGGCTGGCTGAGTGCTGTTCTGCTGCTGTCTAACATGGGGGGATTATAGGTGTCTCTCTCTTGTACCTGCTGCTTTCATATTGCAAAGCAGGGGTGTTATTAATAGCCATTGTTTTCAGCTGGAGCTTTTAAAGCTTGTAATACCAAGACATAGGATTGAAAGTTATTAAATGAACTGCCAGTGCTGTAGCAGAGATGATAGTGTCTAGCTCTGGGTGCTTTATTCTTCAGTTTCTTCCTTTTTCCTGGGTAAGCAGACTTAACATTGAATCCTTTTTTACCATACTTCTCTCCTTTAGCAGACTGCTTTCCATACATAGTTTCCAAACAATGTTAATCTTTCTTTAATTCCTTTTTTTAACCTTTCCCCATCTTTTATTCTCTGACAAATTGTACCCTTGGCATCAGGCTCTTCATCATCTTTCAGCTCACTCAGCCTTTCTCGTAGATAACAGCTTTCTGTGAGGGTTTTCACTCTGAACATCTTGCCTAGGATCATTATCTAAAGGTATTACTGTATCCTAGAACTTCTTGTCCCTTACTTTCCTTTTCCTCACACAAAGACCTCAGCACCAGGTTTTGCTGATGAACCTTGGAACAGAAATCTTCACTTTATTTGTGCCATGATGGGCTCAGAGCTATTTGGAAATGAGGTCTCGGGATGATAAAAGATAGTGCTAAGAAAGTATCACCTCACCAATAGTTAAATTTAGGAATAAAAGAGAGAGAAAAGCAGTGCAAGTCTGTAGTGTCCTTTAACACGATGCTGTGTGTGGTTCTACTTTTCCTCATCTCTTAGAGCAAGTAAGAGAACTAAAGATATAGAAAAAAGGAAACAAGAGAGATCACATGTATAAAATAGCATCCATGCATGAAACTCTGAGGCCTAAATAAAGAGATGAGTGAAAGATGATACAATAAGGGTCTGTGAAAACAATGTTTATGGGATCTTTCAAAATACAAGCAAAGGCATGAAATGAAACTGGCAGATGGGAATTTTTGAAATTTACGAAAGAAAGCACTTCTTGAAACTCCTTACCACAAGTTGTTGTGTATGCTAAAATTCCTATGAAAAACAGATACAATGAGTTGAAAATCTGTTGATAGTTATTATTCCCAAAGATACTGCCCTTGGAGCAGGAACAAGAAATGTTTCTGAAACAAGAAATACTTGGAGATATTTAGGAAAAAAAATCTCTCCCCTCTTCTCATGCAACATTTCTCACCCTATAGCTCTTCAGTGGAACTGGTCAGAAAAAGATTTTTAAAACTTAATTCCATCAGAAATATTATTTTAATAGGACTATTCTCTGTGTGCTCATGTGTGTATGCATGTACATCTGTGAAATAAAACGCTGATGAGTATTTTTGTTTCAAATACCTTAGGAGAAAATTTGAGTAGTACATTTTCTGTTCGAACATCTTAATGGAATATTTAAATTTAATATCTCAAAATACAGTTGAACAAAGAAAGTTACCCTATTTCATATGAAATACATAAATGCACAGATATTCATAATTATATATATTTAAAAATGTTTTGACAAACTCAAAGTAAGTATATTTATGTATATTTCTAGGGGGGAATTCTTAAAAAGGTTTTTTTCAGATTTGTATTGATATTACATGGCACTGTTTCTCCGCAATGACATTTTGTACAGTAAAGAATTTACACTTGTTTCTGCATCAAAAAAATATTATTACCATATAATCTTAGCAGGCAGAGATCATAAGGACTTCACATTATTAAAATATTCCATTTCTCTCCCAGGGTAGGATTATTATCCGCACTTACATTGTCTAGTGATTTTCTCCTATCTCTAGTTTTAAAAATCAAAGCAAATGAGTTTACTAGAAAAAAAAAACCATAAAACTGCTCAAGCTATTTTTTACATAACTTTTTTTTTCCCCACTTGAAAATGCCATTTAAGCAAATTCAAAATGTTTTTGGAATGTGCTAATTTTGATAAAATTCTGCATGGAAACTTTTTTAAACAGTTCCAGGTGGTAGTGATAGCTGTGTTCGCTGTGCTTCTGACATTTCCCTCTGTAAATACTCTCTTTCACATGAAATTTCAGCCTACATTTTGTTCTAGATTAAAATAAAATTTTTTAAGAAGTATTTCAGAGTGGAAATCTTTCTGGAAAATTCATTTTCAGGTGAGTTCTATGTACCACTTAAAGAACAAAATACATTTATTAATGCTTTAATTTTTTTTATAAACCATGATGAGAAGATGAGCTTCCCAACTGTTACAAGTTTGGATGGCAACTCCACCCATGAAAAATCCTTTGTGAAAGGTTTCATTTTCCTTATTGTTACCAACACTGTAAAGATGCCAAATCCTTTCTTATTTGTCTTTATTAGTTTTGTTTCTATTCTTTCTAAGCCAATCCATTCCAGCTCCACCTCTCATACAGTTTGCCATGGTGTGGACCAGGTTTGCTGGAACTGATGAGCCAGACCAGAGCCCCAGGTGGGAGGATATTGCTCAAAGAGGTTCCCAGACAGCAGTCAAGCTTCTCTTTGACCTCTGAGCCTTGGATAGAAATGTTCATGTACTCAAGAGAGACCATGAAAAAAAACCCAAACAGGGTGTCACCAAAAAGTGGGAAATAAACTCTCCAAACAATTTGCTTTTAGAGAGACAAAATTACTTCTTTAGCACCATTGGATGCATGGAGAATTCTCATTGACGCATGCATGCCCAGTAACCTAAGAGACCAGGATATATTCCTGAAATTAATACATATTCAGCATATTTTCTGAATGCATGTATATATGCTAATGATGTCAGTGGACTTATTTGGATATGGTTATGGATCTTCTGACTAATCTTTTTCTCCTTGAGAGTATTTCAAATTGGAGGTCCGGTCATAATGTACTTCCCTTATTGTTGCTTGTTCTGACACACAATTCTTGTTCTCAAAACTGAGACATCTACCAGTACATATTAGTCACTGATATAAGTAAACAAGGAAGCATTAGCTGACACAAGACTTATTAGTCACAATGTAGGGAGTTAACACAAGGCCCCATAAATCTCTGGCATTTGCATTAAGCACTCCAAGTACAAATCTAAGCATTAACCACAAATATAGGGATCATTCACTATGTGCTAAAGTTGAAAGAATTTTCCAACATCTTCCCCCACTGCTGCATAGACACCTTCTTAAAGAAATATAAATTGTTTAGGAACAAGGGTATCACAGATTATATGGGTACAGACTGTAAATTGTGCTGGGAGAGGGGATGCAGTTACAGACTGAGACCCCAGAGAGCCTGGCTTAGCACTGGGAGGGATGCCTCCACATGAGCAGGGACAGGGAAGGTAAAACTTAAACAAAGATGTAGCTGCAGCTACAGAATCACAGGACACAGGCCTATCTGCACCCAAGGGAGGATGAGCAATGCAGTCTGGCACTGACACGGTCTAATCTCTTTTTAAAAAGCTCCCAAGCAACAAAGTTTCACAACATTGCGTCTCCATCACAAGAAGTAATGACCTGACATTCACTGAATGATTGTATCCCCATTGCCTCTCCTTTCCAATCCTTCATGCGAGATGGGAAAATGCTGTTAGCCTTGCTTTGGAGGAGACAGTGAAAATATAAATGTTTTAGCCAACATCACACAGGAAGACAGAGCAGAAAGCTGGAGCCATTGCCTGAGTCTCACACCCTGATCCTCCTGTTCTTCCACAGCTCTCTCTGCCTCTGAAACACGACTATTCTTATTACACTTTCTTCTTCCCTTCTTTTTTCAATCCCTGCCATGGTTGGAAGCATTTCACTGATTTCCACTTGGCCATCCTCCCCAGGCTCCTCTGTGGGTGCCAAGGCCTCAGCCCAGAGGGAGCAGTAGAGCAGAAGCTCAGCCCTGTGATCAGCTGGATTACACCAGCCACAGACAACAACTCCTAGATCAACTCTAATTTCTCTCCAACCTTCAGCCGAGGAATTCAGAGAAAGATGAAGTATCAGGAGGGGGGTGGGAGAAAGGTGAGGCATTTTGTCATTAACAATATAGCCTCACTTATCACTTACAACTGGAAGTGCAGATAGCAGTTATTAAAAGATGTACCATTAGTACAAAAGCTCATTACCGTGCTGTAATCCTTGTAAGTATTTGTGACTGATACCAATGCAGTTGGAAGTGTGTAGAGGGTTTTTTTCTTTTTTTCCCCCTTTTTATTTTTTTTCTACATATATCTGGGATTGGGAAAGGAACCGGAGATTCAAGTATTGAAATATGCTTAGAGAAAATCATGGTTTCAGCATCATTCTGAAGAGTTTATAGAGGGGCTGAAGAGTCATGTGTGAATATTTTTCCATCCTCCATAAAAAAGAGACTAAATTCCCCTTTTCTCATAAGAGGTGACAATGTCTAGAATGGGCTTGCTCATACTTTTTTGCTTACATCTGACACTTTCTCCAATCACATTTGTCTGACTCTTAGGTCCCGAGTCTTTTCTCTTCCTACCTGTTATTATGACACTATCCCTTCACCCATTGCCCCATATTCTTTCTTTGTATTTGAAACAGAGTTTACTGTCTTAAAAAAGAAACCCCAATATAAACCAGAGCACTTTGCCAGACATTTGACAAACTTACACTGGAAACTGCTATTCCACCCTGTTGACCCTTGAACTTTGTCTGAGCTATGGTTTATTTCCAGCCACTCCACTAACCTCCATTTTAACTGTTGGCAAATTATTTCATTATATCAGTGCCTCGGGAAAGCAAGGATAAGAACATTTCCTTGTTTTATGAAGTTCTCTAAGATATATACAAGAAAAAGCTATAAAGAGCTAAGTAGTACTACTGGTAATAATAATAACAACCATAATGGAGCTAAAATGAACCTGTGCTCCAAACTTTGATGCTTTTTTTTTTTCCTTGAAAATATCATTACTGAAATGGAAGGGGAAATAATGACAGAAAGGAAGATGTAGTTCATTCTATTAATACAAAAAAATTAGATCTTTATGAGATTGGCTACCCAAAGTAATATTTTGTTCAGCACAAAACAGTATAGGTGGAAGTTAGTATTCAGACACATGGATTTAAGTATTACAAAATGAAGATCATATATGAAAGTGAAACATCATATATGCAACTTTTATCTGACATAAGTCACTTAGAAAATAGAGATCTCTTGGTTTAAAGGAATCTCCTTCACTGCAATTTAAAATCAATGGGTCAATTTAGCAAAATCACCTTGATTCAACGAAAAAAATAAAAATGCTGGTCTTTTTCTATTCTGAAGTCACAAATAGGACAGAGAAAGGAGAGTCTATATGACTGATAACCAGCTACTTGCTGTGGCTTGTTTCTCCTGTCTTGAGAAAAAAATGCATTTTCTTGGTTATGCATAAGTGAACTCCAAGGGAATATTTAATTCATGTCACCTTAATGGGTAGAAACACTCTTTGCAAGCTTGAATTTCAAACAAATAGCCAAGACCACAAAGCTGCCAACAGCTGACTGAAAGGCTGAAAGGCCACCATGGGTGAATTTTGGATGCAGATACAAATCTCATTAAATGTATTGATGTATTAAAGCTAATGTTTTGGCCAAAAAATATCCTTCAGGCTCAGCAAAAACAGGAAACAAGCTGTTCTTTGCAGTATAACAGCTGGATTGTGTCAAGGATCTGAAACTAAAGTACTTGACAGGCTGGGGACAAGTAAAATGGAGGCTTCCCGTAGGTAAAGAAAGTACCAGAAGTTGCATTCTATAATCCTCTTAAATCAAAAATAAATAAGTTAAGGGGCTTAGAGAATGAGCCAAGGGGCTGGGAGAGTGAGCCAAAGAAAAGACAGAGGGACAGGACCTTCTGCACAGAGAATGTCCCAGTGAGATGGACATACAGACTTGACAAAGGCAACAGACTTTATTTCCAGTCAAAAATGTTTTAGGATAGCCTGTTGGTAATTGTATGCAAATAGTCTTCTCAAAGGTTTTACCTGGCCATGATCCCTGAGGTGCCAGCTCAGCTCTGGACAGCCCAAAGGCTGCCTAGCCCCAGAGGAAGGATATGAGATATGAGGCGCATGCTCAGCTCTGATGTGGCCCTGCCTGGCTGTACTGAGAGATTCACCATAGGAGACAGACCCACCATGGGGAAAAGTCTCCAGTGCTCCAGTGACACCAGCAGTGGTCACTACTGAATGAAAATTAATGGCTTCAAAAGAGACATCACTGGCCAGGGATTCAAATACCCCTTGACAGAGAGCAAAGCCTAGGGGAAAGTCACTGTGTGCTCCACATTTCCCAACCTGGTAGATGTGCTCGCGGATCCCCGAGAGCTGTCACGTAACATTCTACCTTCCCTACTCAGATAGCTCAACATCCCTGGCTGCCTTATCATCAGATCCTGCACCTCACACTTCTAATAATTCCTACAAGAGCTATTCTCTTTCCCTCCCCTCAGTTTTCCCCTCCTCCCCTCATTCCTCTGAGTGATTCATGTTGAAGTTAGAAGGATTAAACAATATGTTATCTCAAATGCTGGTAATAGCTTCAGGTTAAAACCATGCAGTCTGCAAGAGGCACCTTGTTGCTTAAGTTATGCAGAGACCAGAGGCTGCAGAGCAATAGAATCTTTTTTCAGACTTTTATCATGCCCACTCCTGTAATGTATTATAAATCATTACCTTCCCACTCAGCATCCTGGAGTCACCAATATTCAACAGCATGCTTTTCTTTTCCTAGAAATAAATTAATATATATTTTTAAAAAAATGCTGACTGAATTTAATGCTTGGAAAAGTGAGTGTCTGAGAAATTGTGTGAATGGCTGCTGTGTGAATTCACACACAAAGCTCTGCAGTCCCCTCACCACCCTGCCAACTTCCTTCCTACCTCTTGCTATTGGAGACTACATCTTTTACCCTGCTACTGCTCCATTCTTTATTATTCTGCTCTTTTTCATCCTTTCCCTTCAGCCCTGTCAAAGCAGTTGAATTCAAAGCCTAATTCAAAGCCAACTGAAGCCTAGTAAAGCTAAAAGCAGTTTTTGCATTGATTCAAGGGGGCTTTAGATGAGGTCTTCAGTGGTTCAGCTCAAGGAGTGGCTGCACGGGAATCTCATCAGGTTTGATAGGACCAAGTGCAAGGTGATGAACCTGAGTTAGGGCATGCTCAGTGTCTGTCCAGGCTGGGCATGAGCAGGGAGCAATGCCCAGAAGGGCTTGGGGGTGCTGTGGGTGAGAGGCTGGAAATGCCCTGGCCGTGGCACTCACAGCCCAGAGAGCCAAACGTGTCCTGGGCTGCGTCCAGAGCCCTGTGGGCAGCAGGGCAGGGAGGGGATTCTGCCCCTCTGCTCTGCTCTGGTGAGATCCACCTGGAGCTCTGCATCCAGAGCTGGGGTCCTAGCATGGGAAGAACATGAAACTGTTGGAGTGAGTCTAGAAGGAAGCCACTAAGATGATCAAAGCAGTAGAACACCTCTCCCACATGGAAATTCTGAGAGAATTGGGATTGTTCAACATGGAAAAGACAAGACTTACCAGCACTTGAAGGGAACCTACAGGAAAGATGGAGAGGGACTATATACAAGATCATGTAGTGACAGGATAAGGGGAAATTCACATTAAAAAAAAGGCAGGTTTAGATTAGATATTAGGAAGAAATCCTTT
>VZTZ01014854.1:104502-116085 GCA_013400955.1 Drymodes brunneopygia | reverse complement strand
CCCCCCCCCCAAAATCTTCTGATAAGACAAATTATGGTAATACAGAGAGAGGAAATTATTCTTAGAGTTTGTATTCCCAGATAAATTTTAAAGCTCTTGGAAATTTCATAAGGTGGTGCTGTCATTAAACTGTCAGCATTGAGTCTGGGTAAAGACAGTTGAGCAAGTTTGAACACAGACTGCTTAATAAACCCAAGCTGGGAGATATTTTAAGCACACACACAAAAATCTTCCATATTTTGAAATAATGACTAACATTTGGTAGCACAAGTCCATGACCAGCTTTCCTGCCTGCTGTGGTCAGAGATGTACGAATTAACCATGCACACATTGGATGTGCTACACTAAGTATTAGTGAAAGAGCAAGGACCTGGAGGCTTTCTGTCTCAGAGAGATTCAGCTGTTCTGTGGGCCATCACACAAGACTTTTGGCCGCAGTGCCAGCTTAGAAGCCCCTCTGAGCTACTCCTGTTTATTCTGGGCACATTCAGCGAGCCCCACACAGTGGAAGAAATCACATTTCTTAACCACTTGCTGATGAAAATCTGTTTCCTCTTGTATCTCAGACAGGTCTCTGTAAAAGGCTTAAACCTAGCTCTGCCTTAAGCTGCACCAGGATTCCTTTATGCAATAGAACTTCCCAGTCACCTTGTTATGTCCCAAGATCCTGTTACATTACCGGGTTTTATTTCTGTGTTACAACAGAGAGGACAAGAAAGGCAGGAGAAGGCAAATGGCTTTAAATGAAAAATGAATTTCAGTGTACTCCAGAACCTGGTAAACTGTGGCATAATTTGAGGGCTATCATAATTTTTCGCTTTAATTTTGGATAATGGTCTTGGGCCCATGTAAAGTTGTTTAATTTTTAAAGTTTTTCTTCTTTAGATTTTTAACTACCCTATTTCTCCCCACAAAAAAACTAACAAAGAGACAGAGAGAAGTCTCTGGAACATTGTCCAGATCTGGACTGGAGTCTCAAGTCCCAGCACTATCTCTGAAGAAAACCAAGGAAAACCTCACTCCTCATATGGGCACATCCTCAAAGCAGATGGATCAGACCTGCTGTTCCACAGTGCCTGCATCCCCCTCTCTGAAGGAGACTGCCCAGCTCCTGCCTCTGCTACCTGGTGCTCAGAGACCCTGACAACACTGGGGCTAGGATGATCTGGTGTTTCTGCAACGCTGCTCTGCAATTCCCCTGCTGTTCTGCCTTCCCCCAATGTTTTCTACAGTGTTTTGCTGGGGTTTGTTTAAAGTGTTATTGCATGCAATGCTGAGAATGGATTATTCCTTGTTATGAATTTATACAGCGCCCTAAGGGTCCCCTGATTTGTACTGTAGAGTTTCTCATGAATAGATCTCAGCTGGGACCTGAAAGCTATGAAGTGAGGCTGAGCAGTTCACTCTCTTCTAGATGAACTGTGAACAGGGGACTCAGTGATATACAGAGAGAAAGGCTTACTGCTGAGGGGAAGACTTGAAGGAGCCTCTTCTTAAGAGACCAGCCAAGAAAATGTTCAAAAATAAAATGTGCATTTCTAGCCTTTTCCTTTGAGCAAATAACAACCCCCAAAACAAACCCCCCAGCATAATTCTCTGCAAAGTAGCCTGCAAAGTTAAGGAAATAGAGACCTCCTGTAGTAAACTCAAATGGCAGCCAGCCATTCCCATTCCACATATACACACTCACCAGCATACAGCCAAGGATTATGGCAGAGTTGGTGCTGTCAGAGATCAGAGGGAGCCTGTGGATGGGAAGATGATAAACCAGTTGATGGTAGAGACCTGGACCTGCTTCCTCCACATGTGACAATCCAGAAAGGAACAAGCCCACTGACTGCAAGCTAGCAAGCCCTGAAAAGAAAAATTCATCTATTTGGACTCTTCCATACAAAGTTTAGGTAATGCAGTTTCTGAATAAAAACTACTGGAAGTTTATTCTCCAAAGACATGCCCTGAGTGCATGAAACCAGTGTAGCATTGGGAGTCAGGGAAGTGAATTCTCCCTGAGACTGCTCTGTGTGTAACACTATGTCCTTATTTACTCTCTGCTCCATTGTCTAACAGGTCTCTAAATTCTTGAGGACATGGGCTGTCTCCACCTCACAGCTGAGCTCAGTTGTCTTCTTTAGATATTGATTTTTCTGTAGGCATAGCTTGCTAACATCTTAAAGAGAAATGGAGATGCAGAAGGTCAAAACTGGTATATAATTCCCAGAAAAATGGCTGGTCAGTGAGACTAAAGTCACGCTTTCTCCAGCAGCTGCTAAGTAGCATAGGAGAGGCAGAAGCACCCCTCAGCAAAGTCATCCTAGTGATAGCTTTTGATACTTTAGAAAAGCTGGCACTTAGAGTGGCATCCTGGAGTAGCCATCCCCTAGCACAGAAAGCTTTTCTAATAAAAGGACCAGGCTAAAAAGGACAAAAAAAAAAAAAAACAAAAAAACCCAGAATGGAATTTAGGTTTTGTGGGAGTTTGTTTTTAAATTTTTGTTTGTTTATGTAATTTTTAATCATGTAGAGGTTTCTACCAACACTTGGAGTGAGATCATACGTCATCATAGCTGGTGAAGACCAGCTTCCCTCCTTCTTCAGTTCAAGTCTCAGTTCAGGTCTGATAATTCAGATGCTACCAGCCATTGCATATACCAATCCCACTATCTGGACCCTCTAAATTCTCTATAAATCCTCTCATCCTCCCCTCAAAATTATGGCAGAAGGGTAACACAGGGTTTGTTTCAGAAATGGCTTTTGATGAATGCTGGGGAGCTTAGTCAAGAAAAAAAACCAAATCTTGGTGATACATTAGAGTGAAAGTATTAGGCCCATGTGCTGAATGTATTCTGGCAAAAATATTATCCTCACTAATGATGCTTCCATGAAAACATAAAGATCAAGGAAAGGAAAAAGAATAACAACATCTTTCATTGTGTTTCTGTGTGTCTGATAAAGTCATTAGGGAAAACAAGAAAATGGCTTTTTGATGCTGATGCTGCATAAACATGTTTTCTGAAGGAAAATGTTTTCACATTATCCTAAGAGGTGAAAAAGAAGAGAGATTAAACTGCCAGGCCTCTTACACTGAGGGGTGATTTCCCTTAGCACCATTGACAGAGGGGAGAAGAGCCTGGATAAATGACAGTAGAGGTGGGTAAAGGATAGCACCATTCTCTCTGTCTGGAGGATGTTCAGAACAGGAGTGGGATGGTGTTTGAAGGCTAGAGTAAAGTAGTGTCTGTGAAGGGAGATGCAGAGAAACTAGACAGCTGAGCTGGAGTGGTTACCTGGACATGATGGAACATCATTGTGAGGTTGGTACATCAGAGAACTTGCTACGCTTCCTGCGACTCTCACAAAGATACCTATACTCCTCTGCTGGGAGAGGATGGGTTCTAACTCAGACTTTCTGTTTTATGCATGGACTCCAGGAAGGCATGGGTGGGGGCCAAGATCTGCAGTTCCCCTGCTGGGGAACACTGAGACTGTTTTGTTCTCTCAAACCAAGCTCTTAGAAGATACACTGGTTGAACAGAAAATACAGAGTCAGGACTGCAGTCCATCCTTTCTGTGCGTGCCCTGAGTTCAGACCTTTTCACTGGGTTTATATGTTTTTAGTTACTGACACAAACTGGTAGTGGAAAGACCAACTATCCCAGTGATCAGTGTGCTGAAGGACACTACTGAGACAGCAGTTCTACGTGAGACCACTGTTTAAGGTTATATAGACTTCTTCTTGCTTCATACATCTGATCTTTTGTTGTTCTGTGACAGAGACCAATATCATGGCTTCTGGAATGCAAAATAACTTTGCTGAATTGTTGTTTTGTTCACTTTTCCTGTGCAGTGACTATTGTTTGATGAATGTACAAAAAACAGGACTTCTTGGAGCAATTCCATGTGATGGAGTCATCCCCAAGCTCTGACCCCAAAGCTTGCATGGTTAATGTATTTTGGACATAATAGCTGATTCCCATCGTATTATATCTCTTACAGGCATAAATTAGATCATACCACATCATGAAACATATGTACCATTTTTTCTTCTTATGTCTACCTTGCTTAGACATGCCCTGGAGAATCTTTGGATCTCACTAGGAATGATGAAATGAGGAGACCTCACACTGAAAAGGGTTAACAGATGTAAAAGATTTGCTATTTATTAAAATTTACTACCAAATCTAGATTTTCAATAGCAGTGAAAATTCACGCAAACAAACAAATAAAAAATGGATAAAAACTGGTCTTACTTCAGCAAGTTGGCCTAATTCTGCTGCACGGAGTGACCCCAAGGACAAGGAAAAAACCCTGGGTATCAAAGTATTGGCAGGCCAATTAAACTCAACCAGACACTTTTTGTTTGCCTGCAAGAATGAGACGTGGATGGGGTGAGCTTGAAGGAACTCTTTTAGGGGGTCCTAAAAGAGTTGATCTCATTAACTTTTCCATGGGGGACAGAAGTTTTCTGTGTTATATTATCTGATACCTACAGTCCAGGACAGAAGTAACCTCCTTTGCACCTGCAGCTAGCAGGCCCTTTAGATCTTTAAAAGCACAAATTAGCTCTGTAACATTACGGGGGGCTCTAGGAACAACTTTTCTCTAAAGGCATTTTACTCTTCACTACTTTCTTCTTCTTTTCTTTTTTTTTCTTTTTTCCNTCCTGCTGGACAGCTTTATAATTGGGACTGCAGAGTTCTGAAAGCATGCCAGATGTGTCGTCATCAAACAGCAAAGTCCTCGTTAGAGCCCCAGTTGTAAGTGCATGTGTATGTTTTCAGAAGAACTTTTCCATTAATGGCTAGTAGGTGTCCAGGAGCAAAGATCATTGTCTCTTTTGTAGCTGGCCTTTATATAAAGGATTTTACCTACCGAAGTGAAATATTTTCTTTTGTCCCACTGTGTTTTCCATTGTAATGGGGTCTTGTCTGTATCATTTGGTAGCTGAAGTGGTGCTTGATATGACAAGAAACCACTCTCCAGATGCTAATTGCCCCTGGATTGCATTATTTATGCAGGAGAAGCAAAAATGGGATGTTCCACTATTTTTTTTTTCCTCCTAAGTGTTTCCTCAGTTCTTCCATCTGATAGCGTTCCCTTTAAACTGCACATGCCTGAGCTGTAACATTTACCCCAAAAATATGAATTTGCTTTTATTTTGAAAAAGAGAGGTGGGGATATATCATGGTGACTTATTTGATGTCTCAGTCCAGATTCCGCATCAAACTAATTTCATTTTTGCAAATTTAGAATCTCCATATCTTAGCATGCTAGTGGGAAGATAAGTGCAAGTATATTAGACTGTCCTTTGGAGTTGTTTTGAGAATAAAATGTATATGAGGTAAGGTTCTTTAAATGGAAAAAAAATATTTTTAGGTACAAAGCAATTAAATCTTTCTGTAGAAGAACCACAGTAGATAAGTGTCTAGACAGAACTCAAATGAACTGATTAGCTATTTTTTTGGTGGGTTCCTTTTTTTCTTTTAATATAATACAGAGATTTTAAAATAAAACTGGCAGAATGTCCTCTACCAACCTTTCTTTCTTTCTTGCAGAAAATGCTTGTCAAAACTGCATGCTTGTGTGAAAATCTATCAATTCTAATAAAATTTCATTATGAAGAAATCTGAGAAGATTGTTCTGATGAGCTTGTAATGGAACAGAATGTTCAGATGTTTCCATTTCAGTACAGCCTTTTCTGTATATCATTTTAAAGCTGTTCATGGTGTATAAAATCAAATACGAGCATTACAATGAATCATTTCCCTTTCTTTGAAAAAGCAGGTTTCAAATAAAAATCATTATTATTTTATTTCAGGCTCACATTCCCAAGTAAATTTCACATTTCTCCTATTATTATTATCCAGCTAAAAAGGGTGAAAATTATGGGAATAATGTAATTTTCTGTGAAACAGAAAAAACATTTACAGCCAGGTTCTACTTTCAAAAGTAAATTGGTCAAGCCATGAGTGAGCAATTTTGTAGATACATGAAGTAGGGTTTATGTCATCTACTGTTAGGCATGAATAGTTCTAAGAAAGTATCTAGACTATCTCTGGGATCTATGGAGAAAAATAGGTGCCACCATAGGATTTATCTGATGTTACTTAGAATGGCATGAAGTTCTCATGGCAGATATATAGTTATAGTCATATATATTGTTTCTTCAGCAAAGAAATGCAAAGAAAATATTATAGAGAAAATTACTTTGTTTTAATAAGAACTCAGGACAGGAAGGGTTCTGTGTACGTTACTTTGGTCTTTTTCTTGTTATAACTTTTCTCATAACTCAAGAATGTTTGTGCTATTTGCATTCCTTAGCACCTAGTTCTGCTGTTCTGGACCAGACCCCACACCCTGCTTGGTGCCATAGAACAGAGGTCTGACTGCTGTTCTCCTGTCACTAAAAGCATGCAATGCCAGGTGACAACTGTGTGAATTCTCAGGTCAATTCCAGAAACAGCTAGATTTAGTTTTACATTTTAGTACATGTTAAACAAAACTGAAAATGTCAGTGCTATCCTCAGCCAACAGACTAGAGAGAACAGGGCAGTGTCTCAGTGTACAACAGGACATGTGTCACTCACTTCTCCCACATGATCCTGATCCCGGCTGTAATAAAGCACAACAGCTCTGTAAGGATTTTGGATTCCCACAATAGCAAGTAGGACCAGAAACTAGTCTATGTTTGTTAATAAAAGTATATGTACAATTCACAACAGTGAAAGATAAGTTTCATTGCTCTTTTTGTCTTTGTCCTTACTCTCTTTTCTACTCTATTCTGTCCTTTCTGTCTTCCCTTTCTTTTCTTCAAACCAGTTGTGATTTACTACATTATAATTATATGTTGTCTTCTGACTACTAATAATTCTAATATCCTATCCATCCATACAACAGTAATTATTAGCCATAAAATGTTGCTCAAAACAAGGACAAACAGACCCTCTTTTTTTTTTTTCTTTTTTTTTTAAGCTGGTTTTTGAAGGCATTCTTGGTAATGATGCCTTTGCCTCATCCCCCAAGGAAAATAACAAAAAAAGAAAAGAAAAAAACAAATGCCTACACAAAGGAAGAATGAGAATACAAAGAGGAAATTCAATACTGTGTATTAACTCACAAAGAGAAACAGTGAGTAAAGTGCTGGGCTTATCATTGACTGGAATGAAAAAAGATTACCCAACAAATCTATCCCTTCTGTTGATGCAGAGCTTTTTGTTGACTTGTACCAGAAATTAATCTGGACCAACAAAATTACTTGTATAAAAGAAGCATGAAAAAGAAAACCAGGAAACCACTTCAGAATGGGATTATCTATTTATTTAATACATACATAAATGCAAGGATTAAAGAACTTGCATTATATTTATTCTTGATATATGTTGTAAGGAGTAGCACTTTTTATTTTTCCATTCTGTTTAGAAATTCAGATTTTAATTATGGGACAGGTATCGAAAAAGCCCCACCAATTCCATTCTTTTAGAAAAGCAGGTCCTTTTAATAATTATGAAACACAACAAATTTGGCCCACAGTGCCATAATGGATTGATCCACAGGTCTTTTGCTAATAAAATCAAAATATGAGAGATTTCCTAAAATGAATTGCTGAGAGATGAATCTCAACTGAGTTGAAAACAGTGGCAAATGTCCCAGTCATTTCAAAGGTTTTGCCCCAAGCACCTTAGAAGCTTACACGACCAGGACTCTGTGACAATATTTTGAAATATTCTAATCCATCAAACCAAGTAGCCTTTCTAATAGTGACAATTGGTGGATGCCCAGGTAAGATAAACATACAGTGGCATTTTGTCAGGGTACTCTTTCAGCCTCCAATGCTGACTGTAATTTGCAGTGCAGAGATTTCTAAGATAAAGGATGGCCTTTTTATGTTAGCCTTGATGGCTTTTTCTTTCATGAAGGGCTTTTTATGAACCTATATAGATATTTAATCTTCAAATGTTCCTGCAGCAGGGAGTTCAACAACTCATCAGGCTTTTAGTCCTTACAATCAGAACACTCTTGATTTGTTAGATTTGTGTTTGCTTTTTAATGATTGAATTTGATGTCCTCTATTTTCTGTGTTGAAAAAAGGTCATCAGCTGTAATCTGTAGAGCATAAAGTCTGAAAATCTTCTTATTGACCTCCATGTCCTTTGTATCTAGCTCATAATAATTTCTGCTAGAGTATCTCAGAAGAGGTCCAGCACTAATATACAACAGAAAGCTCAATACTTCTCATTCATTGTTTCTAGGACTGACTCTTCAATTAGAGACTGACTATGAGATGGTGAGGTCCAGGACCACAACAGGAAGTAAAAAAAAAAAAACCTAAGAGCAGGATCACAGGCCTAGATTTCAAGTCAGCAAATTTTGATCTGTTTGGGGATCTGCTTGAAAGAATCCCATAGAATACAACCCTGAAGTGAAAATAAGTCCAAGACTAAGGTCCAAGCACTAAAATAGTTCATCTCAACTAACAAGAGACCAAGAAAAGACATCAAAAAGCTTGTATGGGTGGACACTAACCTCACACAGCTCAAGATATGGAAGTGTAGAAAAAATTGATGCACAATCTGGTGACCTGGGAGGAATGCAGAGATTGAGTTCATACTGATGATGTTAGGAAAGGCCACTCAGTGGAGTTGACTCTGGCAAGAGACACAAAGGCCAAAAAGAATTTATTAAAAAATGGAGAATTTATAGAAAGCTTAAGTCTGCTTCTGAATGGGGTAGGGGATTTGCAATATGGTGAAGGCTGAGGTACTCAACACTTTATTTGGTTTGGTTTTTAGTGGAGAGATTTAACATCAGGAATTCCAAGACTCTTGAGGCAACCCCAGGAGCAGTGGAAAAGTCTGAGCATGGAAGATTAACTCTTGGTGGAGGAGGATCATCTTAAAACACATTTTAACAGACTGAAAATACACAAGAACTTGGGACCTGATGGGATGCCCTGCAAATGTTGAGGTCCTGGTCAATACTATTGTGAGGCCACTTTTAAATAATCTTTGAAGTGTCATGGCATTTGGAGGAGGTTCATGAGGAGACAAACATCACCCTTGTAGGCAAGAAAGGCAGCCAGGGGGATTTGAGGAGCTGTGGGGTGCTCAATTTTATGTCAGTCCCTGGGGAGATGATGGAGAAAATACTCAGGGAACCAAACACACAAGGAACAAGGAGGTGATTTGGAGTAGTCAGTACAGACTTGCAAATGGGGAAATCATGTCTGACAAACCAGATAACCATCAACATGAAAAGAAGAGTTTGGTGTACAAGAATAAGAGCTGCAAATCTTTGTTTTTCTTGACTATGTCAAAACTTATGACAAAACTCTTCCACTAACAAACTGATTAAATGAGGGCCAGTTAAATAGACAGTGAGGTAGTCTGAAATCTGCTTAACTTCTGTTCTTAAAGAGTTGGTGATAAACAAAATCCACGGAAACAACTTACTAGTGGTATATCCCAAGGGTCTATAAAGAGGGCCAATACTATTTAAAATCTTTATTAATAAACTGAATGATGGGAAAATGAGTCCTCAGCATGATTGCATAATAAGCAATGGGCACAAATGGATATACAGGAAATTCCATTTAAACATAAAGAAAACTTCTTAACTTGTGAGTGTGATCAAACATTGCAAAAAATTGTTTAAAGAAGTTGCATAGTCTCTATCCATGGACGTACTCAAAATCCCTCTGGACCTAATCTGACCCTGATTTGATCAGGGAGCTGTACTGGGCAATCTTTAGAGGTTCCTGTCAACCTCAGCTATTTTGTGATTGAGTTAAATTTGCAAGTGAGTAGGGGTTTGTGTTATCTTTTTTTTTGCTGCCTATCTCTGATATAGGTTAAGGAGCTGGCCAGGGGATAAACAGACCACATAATATGCTCTGGAGTGTTATTAATCCCCAGTTCATAAATGTTAATGACTTTCCTGCTCAGGGCTAATCCAGACAGAGAAAAGTGGTTTTGAGATTAGAAGATAAATCCTTACCTTCATGGCAGGCCCAAAGGACTCTGAAGCATTTGGGAAAATGACATGTTAGCATCAACACCAATTCTGCATCAGAATGCACCAGCACAGATTTATGTTCCTGAGAGGCATCCCATTTATCACATGTGTGCTGCAAGATCCCACTTTGCATAGGTTTTTCCACAAAAGTTCAAGCCATGTTAAGGCTGAGAATATAAAGCGCAAAAATATCAAGAGAGACTCTGTAAGGTGAAATGACAGATACCTCCTGTACCTGTTCTCTCACCACTCATTTCACTCCCTTTCACTTGTTACTTTGTCAGTGTGGGCTGTGTTCTTGCAGTCCCTCAGACAGCCCTTCATATGGACAGTTTGAAAGAAACCCAGGTTTTATAGTCTTCCCTGAGCAATCTGAGAAGCACAACTTCAGGAAAATAGATGTGTTTCTACTCTTATCTGAACAGTTGAGAGAAGGGGAGAGATAGCATGCTGATGCATATTTGATCTGAAATTATTTATATGCATGTACATATTTTTCCTGTATTTATATCTAAAAATACATGTTGATATGCACATGTATACACATTGGGAAAGAAGAGATTTACCAGGCAAATATTTCAAAGTGCTATAATAAATGTCTGTTTGGACTACCGCTATGTGGGTTTGTGTGTTTTTGAGCATTAGGGATAGGGTTTTTCAATACTTTCATATTTCGCCATCTCCTGTCTCTATCAAAGAGATGAAAGTTATGTTGGGACAAAAGAAAAAATATAAGCAATTACCACAGCAAAGTCACCCTAAACTTCTTAACTGTCCAGGCCCAAGGACTGGCATCAGAGGATATTGCCACACTGCAATTTAAGGGGAAGATATTGTGATGATAATAGTAAGGGTCAAATTCTTGTAAAAATCGTAGTGTCTTCAATATATTTATCAATACAACCCTTCAGGACATGTTCAGAGTTATTTCTGATTTTTGCCTGCTAACTAATGCAAATATTTCCTTTTTAAAATAGTTATACATGGCCCTCATGGGAATCAGCATTGGTGATAAGTAAGAATCATTAAGAGATCACATAATAATAGAATTAAGTTGGAAGGGATCTTAGAGGTCATCCAGATTCAAACCCCTGCCATGGACAGGGACACCTTCCACTAGACCAGGCTGCTCAGAGCTCCATCCAACGTGGGCTTGAACACTTCCATTGCTGGGGTATCCACAGCCTCTCAGGAATCTGGAGGTGCTCTCTATTTAACCAAACTCACTTAGCATATATATGGAACAGAAACTGAGGCTGCTTTCTGCAAAATGCCATGAGTAGGTCAGTTTTAGGTTTCCAGATAGCCTTACCAATGGGTGTGTCCAATAACTCAAGCACACACTGCCCATGAGTAGACATTAATCCCCTAAGTCTTTTGCCCTTGTTGTTCTAAGTAGGAAAAAATTGCCAAATATAAGATAACATGTTGGTCAAAAATATAAATTTAAAAGAAGGGTTGCTCACCATGGGTATCCATTCACTTTTTAAATTTTAGAATGTGTTTTGTACTACACAACCATCACAGTCAAAACCACTACTCTTTTGCATGTTGCAATATTCAATTAGCAATTGA
>VZTZ01014854.1:48714-104430 GCA_013400955.1 Drymodes brunneopygia | reverse complement strand
ATATATATATATATATACACATAAACTTAGATATCAGTTCTGGATAAGACAATGGAGAATTTTGCCAGACACTCAGAAAATAGAAAATTGAATAGTATATAATTGGTAAAAAATTGATAGATTATGATCAATAATTATGAATAAAAACAGCAATAACAACACTAATAATAACAAAAATGATAATGATAGTAATAACAACAATAATAATTCTTTATTGAAAATAGGTTCCATAAAATAAACCTGGTTTAATGTTTGGAGGTGCTTACAGGTTGCTTCATAAGAATAATTCTGCCACTATGTTATACATTAAAGTATTCCTTATTTCAGTACACCATTTTGATTAAAAATACGTACTTTAGAGNATTTAAGGGGAAGATATTGTGATGATAATAGTAAGGGTCAAATTCTTGTAAAAATCGTAGTGTCTTCAATATATTTATCAATACAACCCTTCAGGACATGTTCAGAGTTATTTCTGATTTTTGCCTGCTAACTAATGCAAATATTTCCTTTTTAAAATAGTTATACATGGCCCTCATGGGAATCAGCATTGGTGATAAGTAAGAATCATTAAGAGATCACATAATAATAGAATTAAGTTGGAAGGGATCTTAGAGGTCATCCAGATTCAAACCCCTGCCATGGACAGGGACACCTTCCACTAGACCAGGCTGCTCAGAGCTCCATCCAACGTGGGCTTGAACACTTCCATTGCTGGGGTATCCACAGCCTCTCAGGAATCTGGAGGTGCTCTCTATTTAACCAAACTCACTTAGCATATATATGGAACAGAAACTGAGGCTGCTTTCTGCAAAATGCCATGAGTAGGTCAGTTTTAGGTTTCCAGATAGCCTTACCAATGGGTGTGTCCAATAACTCAAGCACACACTGCCCATGAGTAGACATTAATCCCCTAAGTCTTTTGCCCTTGTTGTTCTAAGTAGGAAAAAATTGCCAAATATAAGATAACATGTTGGTCAAAAATATAAATTTAAAAGAAGGGTTGCTCACCATGGGTATCCATTCACTTTTTAAATTTTAGAATGTGTTTTGTACTACACAACCATCACAGTCAAAACCACTACTCTTTTGCATGTTGCAATATTCAATTAGCAATTGAAGAGCTTGAAAAATTAATATCTGGAGTGGCTCAATCCTGGAGATATTCCCAGTGCTTGTAGTAAACTGAAGTTCATCTGAACTGGGTACAGCCAGCACTAACAATATGTTAACAAAATATCCCACTTATAAATATTCTCGTTTGTATTCTTGCAGGGCTCAGAACAATAAAAACAAAGCAAACAAAAAAATCATTTTTCAAGTACAGCAGGAATAAAAAAGATTTGAAGAGTGGAATGTTTCCAATACTAAGTAGCAATAAAAAGTTATAATAAGGATGGGAAAAAGGATATATTTTATATGAAAAGTTAGCTTTCATATTTGAAAGAAGCAATATGAAGTGCTTGTAGCAGATGAGGTCAATTAAGCACTTTTCAGTCCAGCAGCAACCAATAAAGATAGAGAAATATTATTTCTAGACATGGACACTTACAGATCAAAGGACTGAAATTCTCATATCAGGAATATGAGTGTGTGCCTCAAGTGCCCGTCTTCCTGTTAATGTGAATTTGTATTTTTTCAGGGGAAAAAACAAAACAACACAAAACACCACAGGATTCGAANACACATACGTCTTTGTGCTGTCCTGCCAGCTGATTAACTGACAGCTGTGAAAAAGAAATTGTTACTGATAAAAAATCACCAGTGAATTTGAGAAGGTTAGAAAATGGTTTTGTGCTCATTAACATTTTAAACAGGGGACTAGAAGGAAATATAAAGTCATTACTGGTGAAATGTGCAGATGACACAATATTTGTCCCTCCTTTAGCTGATTGAGGGGTAAATATTAACAATATCCATGCAGCCATGCAAGGGCATGTGGGTTGCTTGGTAAACCAGTCTCTGCCACCCGAGATATTTAGTTTTGCTGTGTTTGGTTCTTTAAATGCAATCATATATTTGGGAACAACAGATGCACCCCAGACACAGGATGCTGGAAACTGAAAACTTTGAAAAGGTTAAGTGTAAACGATGGTTTTAAGAGAGGCACTGATAGAAGAGAGGCTTCTGCGATGCTAGGCTGCATAAAAAGGGAAGAAGTAGGGAAGAGTGGAGAAAATATTCCATTTCAGCATTCAGCGTTCACAGGACTGAGACTAGAATACAATTGTGGCATCTGCATGAATAAAAATAAAGAGTTTATTAAAAAAAATGAGCTGGGTGCAGAAAAGAGCCATGGAAGTGATTTCAGGTCCAGAGAAACTGCTTCACAGAGAGAGACTTAAAGAGCTCAATCTGTTCAGCCTATTAAAATGAAGACTGAGAGGTGACTGCAGCACAGCGTATCAGTACCTTCACAGGGGAAGAACGCTGGGTATTAATGGGCTCTTTAATCTAGTGGGGAAAGGCACATCAAGAACTAATGGCTGGGAGCTGAAGCCAGACAAATTCAAATTAGAAATTAGGCACAATGGAGGAGATGATTAACCAGAGTCACAAAGTACTGAGGGAAACAGTGTTTTCTCCATTGCTTGCTATCTTCAAAATCAGAAGAGATAGTTTTGGTTTGTTTTTTATTTCTTTTTTTCTGGATCTGTTTTGGCTGAAGCTTTATTTCTTAATAAAAAGGCATAGCTCAGCCCAGGTTTGTGTAGTTTGACATGGTACAGGTGACTGGGAGAGGTCTCTTGATGTGCACTGAGAAGACAAAAAACTGAGTGAGTGTAGTTAGCACTACAGGGTGCTAACCTGTAGGATGAGTCTGAGCTAACTAATCTGGCCCATATATTAGAGCTCCAATCTCAAGAGCCTTTTATGCATTCCAGTTGGCACAAGGAAATGCAGCTTGTCTTTTTTTATGTGATACACCCTACAGAAATATCCTTTCTTGTAAATAAGGATATGTTTTATATCCCTAAAGAGATGCAATATTAATNGCCATTTTCTCAACCAGTTATTCCAGGAAACCTATGTACCATGCATAAGCGTGGCATGAGTTTTAATATGGTGCTAGACATTTGCTACTTTTCTCATTACAAGGAGACAAACAGATACCAGGGATGATGATTATACAGAATACGTCTCCTTCTATTATTTCCAGATGGCTCTGCTTTGTTGTGATTTTAATGCCATTGCAAAATGTATTTAAGAGTATGTGCTCTTTCTTCTTTTTTTATTCCCTCTTTTTCTTTTTCTTTCTTTTTCTTTTTCTTTTTCTTTTTCTTTTTCTTTTTCTTTTTCTTTTTTTCTTTTTCTTTTTCTTTTTCTTTTTCTTTTTCTTTTTCTTTTTCTTTTTCTTTTCTTTTTCTTTTTCTTTTTCTTTTTCTTTTTCTTTTTCTTTTTCTTTTTCTTTTTCTTTTTCTTTTTCTTTTTCTTTTTCTTTTTCTTTTTCTTTCTTTTTCTTTTTCTTTCTTTTGTTTGCTGATACCCTAGAGTGCTGCAGAGCTGGGGAAGAATAATACCATGCACTCCATGCCTCAGTACATTCTGGGAAAGCAGCTCTGTGGAGAAGGAGCTGGGGGTCCTGGTGAGCAAGAGCCTGTCCCCGAACCAGCAGTGTTCCCTGCTGGAAGGCCAGTGGTGCCCTGGGTTGCATTAGGAGATGCATTGCCAGCAGGGAGGTGATGCTGACTCTGCCGAGCCCTGTGTCACCTGGAGCACTGTGTCCAGTTCTACGCTCCTCAGGACAGGGGAGANAGCAAAGGGTTACAAAGATATTTAGAGGACTGAAACATCTCTGCCATGAGGAAAGGCTGAGGGAGCATCTCTGTTATGAGGAAAGGCTGAGGGAGCTGGCGTTGTTCAGCCTCAAGAAGAGATGATTGAGAGGGAACCTCGTCACTGTCTGTCAGGGTCTGCAGGGAGGTGATGGAGGATGGAACAGGCTCTGCTCAGTGGTGCCCTGCAATGGCACCAGAGGAACTGATGCCCAGGAAGTTCCACCTGACCATGAGGAGGAATTTCTTCCCTGTGCAGTGACAGAGCACTGGGACAGACTGTCCAGACAGTCTGTGGAGTCTCCTGCACTGGAAATGCCCCAGAACAGNTTCTTTTTCTTTTTCTTTCTTTTGTTTGCTGATACCCTAGAGTGCTGCAGAGCTGGGGAAGAATAATACCATGCACTCCATGCCTCAGTACATTCTGGGAAAGCAGCTCTGTGGAGAAGGAGCTGGGGGTCCTGGTGAGCAAGAGCCTGTCCCCGAACCAGCAGTGTTCCCTGCTGGAAGGCCAGTGGTGCCCTGGGTTGCATTAGGAGATGCATTGCCAGCAGGGAGGTGATGCTGACTCTGCCGAGCCCTGTGTCACCTGGAGCACTGTGTCCAGTTCTCAGCTCCTCAGGACAGGGGAGACGTGGAGCTCCTGGAGCAATTCCATGTGGACAGCTTATAAGGATGATCACGGATTGGAACATCTCTGTTATGAGGAAAGGCTGAGGGAGCTGGCGTTGTTCAGCCTCAAGAAGAGATGATTGAGAGGGAACCTCGTCACTGTCTGTCAGGGTCTGCAGGGAGGTGATGGAGGATGGAACAGGCTCTGCTCAGTGGTGCCCTGCAATGGCACCAGAGGAACTGATGCCCAGGAAGTTCCACCTGACCATGAGGAGGAATTTCTTCCCTGTGCAGTGACAGAGCACTGGGACAGACTGTCCAGACAGTCTGTGGAGTCTCCTGCACTGGAAATGCCCCAGAACAGTCTGGATGCAAACCTGTGCCATGTGCTCTGGGATGACCCACTGTGGTCCCTCCAACCTAACCCATTCTGTGATTAAGCACAAGTCCCTTCTTAGTATCTGGATTTGATATTTTCAGAGTGGTCACTGTATTGCCTCTTCCAGCAGATCTGATTTTTTTTTCTTCCAAAGCACAATATAAAGAAGTAGAAATAAAAAAAAAAAAAGTGCTTCAACTTTACATTTATTTTTTTAAAGAAGGGCTACATTCCTGTTCAAAAATTGCTTAAAAATTCAGTCAGTGTGTATGAGATTTAGTCCAGCTGTTTAATTATTTTTTTATAAGTGTTCAGTGTTTATGGTTGCCATTTCAATGAAAGGTAGTATTTATTACATTTCAAATTTGTGGACAAGAAAAGTGTTATTAAATGTGGCCTCTTCTTTGCCTTCTCACTCCACTAGAGAGGATTCAGATTTCAGAATGGCCTTTTAAGATAAATAAAGTATTTTCCCTTTTTTTTTTTCCAGAATTCATGGTAAGTCATTTGAAACAATTCATGTCAAGGTTATAAAGAAACAGTAAACATCAGATCATGACAGGAATATGATTATGGCTGGAGTCCCCAGTTAGGTTTCAGTCTCCTCTGAGTTATACCCTGACCAAACACACACAATGCAATGGTGACACCAAAGACTTTACAGCTGAGGTAGAATTGGCCAGCAACTTCTTCAGAAATAAATCATTGATTTAAGTGTGCATGGATCAGGATTTCAGTAAGAATTTAAAATTAACAACTTTACTTTTGTGGAAAGACTTTGTGGCACATGGAGAATATATTTTCAAAAGAATCAAGCTTAGACTGAAGAGATGAAAAGCATGTAAAAGGTGATAGATGTTACAAACGTATTTTTTATTTGGTTTTGTGCAAATGTCTTATGATTTTCAGTACCACTAGAAAACACGTGCATCAGTTCTCATTGTTTCTAGCCTCTTTCACTTTGTAAGTCCTCAAGGAGCCACCTTTCCAAGGATTTGGGAAAACTCAGTATATTTCTGAAAACTGAACTGGTTTAAGACTGAGAATTTCTGCCTGAGATGACAAGTCCTGCACCAACCTGATGTAAAACCTTCTGAAATGACCCGAAGAGAAAGTGATGCAACTTCACAGATTCAGTTAAAATTTGTCTAGAATTCTCCTTTTTACATGTTTTCCTGATGCCTGAAGGATTTTTTGCTTTTTCTCCTAAATACCTTTTACACNCAAATATGAGAGAGTTTTAATACTAGTATATTATTTTCTTATTTTCTTATTTCATTTTATTTTATTTTATTTTATTTTGTTTTATTTTATTTTGTTTCATTTCATTTCGTTTTATTTCATTTGATATATGATTGACTGTATAGAGCACAAGAGCATCAAAGAAAAGTCTGCACAGGAGGATGTGGATTTCTTCTATTAACATTAAGTTTTATTTTGAAAATATTAGAAAATATTAATGAAATTATAACTAACAGATCCACTGGAAGTGCAACTTGAGCAATCCAGGCTGGACAGTGGGAAAAAGATCTGCTATTAGGGATTGTGCAGCCCTGGAGATAATCACAAAAGAAATTGAAGGAGTTTCTATCCCTGGATGCTTTCAAGACTAGGCAGGTAAAAATGTGCCTGGCCTGGCACAATACTCTCTTACTTCAAATAGACAGCTGGACTAGAGGCTTTAAAAGATGTCTCCCAACCAGTATATTCTATAAGTAGCTAAATAATTGAAACATGAATTGAATCACTTCTTCTTTTAAACTAAATTTGTTAATCAAAGCCTGATAAGTGATCTGAAATAAGTCATAAAAACAATACAATTTGTGTATTACAGGTTGTCTGACATTTTAATTCACTATTCACATCTTATGCTACTCTACAGAAAGCAAGAAGTATTTTTTATGAACAATTACTAAATAATCTGGATTTAGAAGGAATTTCTAAGACTTCTAAAAAAGAGTTTTTACAGAATCATATAGTCATTTAGGTTGGAAAGCACCTTTAAGATCACCAAGTCCAACAGCAGACCCAGCACTGTCAAGCCCACATGTCCCAAAGCCTCACAACTGGAAGGTGATTCAACCCTGGACACGCTGTTCCAATACTTGTCAACCCTTTTGATGAAGAATTATTTCCCTAATCTCCAATCTAACCCTCCCCTGACTCAACTTGCAGCTATTTCCTCTTGTCCTATTACTTGTTACTTTTAAATGTGTTTGTTATATTTTATTTTGGCTTTATGAAAAAAAAGTCATCTGAATAAAAATAAAATTTTAGTGCCAATTTTGTTATGATACCACATTTTGACATATTTCAGAACGAAACATTATAGCTTTCAATTTCCAAAATACCATTTCTCTTATTCCCTTGAAAGATTAATCCTTTCCTTTCTGCTGCTTCTCCAAATAAAAGAAAAAGTTTAACTTTTTTATTTGAATATTTTCTTTGGTGATCCATTTGTGGTACTTTTCATTTTGTGTATTCATAGTTGAGAGAAAATAAATTAATATAATGAAAAGAGTTTCATATTGATACATTTTAGTTCTTTCCAACTCTGTAGTCTTCTCTTTCAACCTTCAAGTGCAAAAATGAAAAACAATTGGTATTCTAGCACTTTTACTGATCAGTTACCTGTTGCATTAATCCAAAAATGCAAATTATTATCCTAAATATTAAAAAAATAATAATAATGTCTTTACCAGGTTGTTTTGAAATGTGACTCTAGAGCTTCTGTATCCACCTTTAAAAAAAAAAAAAAGATGATACTTTTCTACCATGGTCTTTCAAAATTTATACATTTAGAATGCTTAATGCTATATAGAGTTATTTCTAATTTACAACAGTATGACCCTCCTAAATACAGTGCTTTTATTGTGATTTACACCACTGTTGCTGAGTTCTGAATCACAACCATGTCCGTATTTATGGCTTTCACAATCCCTTTGGTTGTACGTAATTTTTACAGTAGAATAAAAATAGCAGACCCCTACTTAAAGGACCTTATCATCATAGATCCTTAATTACAGCTATGCTAAAGTAACCTCTACAGTGGCCCACGAGCCAAAGCAACAATAAATAAAAGGGACTGTCAAGTGAGTCGCTTCTTCCAAAGGGAAATGTCAGCCTGCGCAAGGAAATGTCACCAGTGCAATAACATTTCCCTCTGCAGCACAGGGTGGGAGCAAAGCAGAGAGAGGAGCTGGTGCTTGGTGAGGGGTGTGTGTGGAGGGAGGCTGGGGACACACAGAGCTGCCTGTCCACCAGGCAGAGCAGGAGGAGCTGCCAGCTGGGTGATCAGAGCTACCCATGTCCTACAAGAAGCCTTGGACACAAATTATGGAGGAAGTTTCCTCATTCTGCTACAGGCAGCAAGTCTATCTGCAGTATTCTCTTTCTTTCTAAATCTCTGCTTCCATCTCCAGTAAATTTTAAATGGTGGTTTCGATCTTGCTCTGGATCCAGTTTGATTTTGCCCACCCTCCCACTGCATGGGCTGCATCCACAACCCTTTAGTCCTGGATTTGAAGAACCACACTCTGGGCCAGACAGCTTCCCCCTTTTGCCTGTCAGGCATCCATCTCCTGGGATGCTAGATCTCTAACCCTTTGTTATTTTTGTTGCAGCAAGAGGTCTTCTTGCTTCATTTGTTGAATCTGAAAGACCATGCCTAACACAGTGTCTGGCTTTAATGAACTCGATGATTATCTCTGTTGCGAGAGCAGCTATAAGAGCTCTTGGTGCAGTAATGCCTGTGAACAGAACACTCAGACCAAAAAGAAAAAGGGAATCTGCTGATTCCAAGCAATCATTAAGCTTAGTACCTATAAAAAGCAGTAACAAGGTTGGTGAAATTTAGTTAACCATCTATGACATGGACTGAAACATGCTCAGCCACAACCCTAGGAAAGCTGAGCTAGTATGAAGAAGTAGTATTCATACAGAGATTTCTAGGCTGAGGATGGGAATTTGCATGGTGAAACAAACTGTATTACATTACATACTACATATGAATGAGAAATAACCTCTGGTCAACTGTACAAGGCATATGATTCCCTCTGCATATGGTTTTAGCAGTAAGCATTAAAGGTTTGCTGGGACCTTCTTTCCCTTCACTAACTGAACTTGTTCAAAGGTGCAATGAGAATCAAACCCTTTGCTTAGGGGGAAATCAAACCCAGCAAATGCCTCTGGCCCTACCCCTCCAGTCTGTGCCTACATCTCAGAAGAACTAATCTTTTGAAGTTGCTCAGAGATGGTATCTGCTGCCAATGTCCTTTAACCAATTTTAACTGCCAGACTCCTCACCTGGAAAAAACGGCTTCATTTTCTCAGCAGAAGTGAAAGTTTTTTTCTTCCTCCTCCTCCTCTTTCTGCCCCCAGCTCCTTTGCATCTTTTCAGTTTATGAAATGCTTTGGGATCATTCTGGGAGAAAAGCTCCATGCAGTATAACCACATTAGCTTGTAAAGCAAACAGAAAAAAATGGCCTGTTGGTCATAAACAAGCTGTCTGCAAATTTGTCATATGCTATCTCTGCACTGGATCTTATTCAGGACTGCAAGATGTGGTGGTTTGTTTTATACTGATGGGCATTGTTGCCAGGGATTCCATCCCAATATAGATGTTTGTAATACACATCGTGTGTCAGTCTCTTCAGTCAGTTGTTGGTAATAGAGTTTGAAAGGCATATAGTGACAGTATAAATGCATATGGTATATCTGAATATTTTGTTAGAAGGATGATGGGTCCTGGCTGCTTAGGATGCTACATGGACTCCTGCATAACCTGCATTTTTACTAACTCTGTCTCTCAAACTGGAAACAAAGACAAGCCAAGCTGGTTTCTCTTTACTGTCAGCAGAGTGAAATCTGGAGGGTAATTCATCTGACCTGCCTTTGACCTTTATCTTAGAATGAGATGATTTTTTTTCTGTATTTCTTTCTACTGACTCTGAAAACAAGACCCACATGATGAGCTTAACAACTGGAGCTCCATGTGGCTTCTTAAACTTAGGCCCTGCCTACTCTGATTAACCTCAGTTTTTTGGGAGCAGCATCCTTTTGATAATATGTGGTAACTGCCAGCCCTTTGAGCAGTCTAAAAGAATTGTGAGTGTTACCACTTTTTACATGAGCAGCTGACAGTCCCAGGTTAAGCTCAGTGCTGGGGGATCTTTTCAGTAGACCACAAACAGGTGGCAGGGCATGACATCTGGCTTCCAGTGGCAGGCAGTTCTAGACATCTCCCTAAAGTCCTGCTCCACGCAGGCCAGCTCTGTCTCCAAAATGCAAGGACACTTCAAGTGTTGTTAGACTTCTATTTTCAGACAACTGACTCAAGCCACTACATATCTAAATTTAGGTGTTTGCATATGAGCCAGGTGTCTAAGCTTGGAGAGCTATTGGTTGACCAGATATAGACATTTGCTTCATCTCTTTCTAAACCACTAATTGTATTGACTAGACCTCTACTCTCTTTAATGGGTACCTGGCCATTTATCTTGCATGCGGACATCTAAAATTAGATGTCTTAATCCCTGAGCGTAATCACACCACTAACTTTTAGATTCCTAATTAAGATAAATTAATTGAAAACTACAAGACCTTTGCACCATTTTCGAGCTTTCTTTGAGCTTTCATCTACTCTTACTTGGAAAGAGTAGATGACCATACTTCCTTCTCCTTTGATGAACTGCAGGAATTTGAAAAACAAACAAAATAAACAATCAAACAAAAACAAAGATGTAAGAAAACTATTAAAAATCAGAAACTGGGCTTCTGAAGAAAAAAACCAGCAGCTTCATGTACATGGAGATTTGCTTCTTCATTCTGAATAGTCATGAAATACCAATCACAACTTCAAAAGATAGATTGCTCTGTTTTGTCATCAAGCTAAGTGTGTCAGGGGAGGTTTAAGCTGGATATCAAGAGAAGGTTCTCCTCCCAGAGGGTGGTTGGGCACTGGAACAGACTCCCAAGGACAGTGGTCACAGCACCAAGTCTGATGGAGTTCAAGAAACCTTTGGAAAATGCTGTCAGGCACAGGTTAGAATTCTTGGGCCTAACCTGTGCAGGGCCAGAAGTCAGACTCAGTGATCCTTGTGGGTTCCTTCCAACTCAGGATATTCTATGATTCTGTGATTCTGTTAAGAGTTAGCTGCAGAAGTATGTTATTTTCTCCACCTGGCTAGCAGAACTGGCCAGACCTGACTGAGGATTTGGGTAACTTTACTACCAGAGTTTCATGCCAACACTTATAAGTCTTGTTAAGCTTAAGCACCAAGTTCTGAATCAGATCTGCTCTGGCTGCTCTGGCATGAAGGCTGAGTAAAGTAATGTTCAGCTCTATGCAGATGCATGTGTGGACTTTACCTTGTTGAAAATGTTTACTCAGGCTTTGTCATTTTTGGGGGTTTTGTTTTCTTTGGGTTTTGCACTTAATTTTTGCAGTTGTTGTTGGGGGATTTGTTTTTGTTTGTAGTTGGGTGGTTTAGTTTGTTTTCGCTTTTTCAGAAATACCAGGAGACAACTTATTTTCTTGTTAAATAAAGGAGATACAAATTTTTGGTTACCACCTTCAGATAAGTCTGGTGAACTTGAAAGACCGTAACCATGACATCAATACTAAAAATTTTCAGAAAGCAGAGAATGTACAGGGATGGGATAGGACAGAAGTGTCAAAAATATTCAATAGAATGTACAAGAATTGAAAGTGCTCATTCTAACCTAATTAGAGGTTATTTGTGCCTCCCTACAGAAAATATCCTCTGAAAACTGGCTGTGTCAAGACCAAACAGTGTTTATTTACGTAAATTGTTGTTGGTTTTTTTTCCTCAGAAATGGCATCATAGTATTCATGTGATTTCATTTCTTCAAAGTGACACATATTTTCCATTTCAACAGCTATGGAAGGTAGTGAGAACATTTGTTTCAATTTTACATGAAAGAAACTGAGACAGAGAAGGCCAAACCAGAAAGGTATTTAACCTCCTACTTCCTTTTGAAATCATCATATACCAATATCTTTGGAGATGTAGCTATAAACTTTAAAAGCAATATTCAGAGTACTCACTTTCACATCATAATGGCCAAAAATCAATTTCATTGATTCTATGCTGGCTGTTGAGCAGGGAGAGCTTCTGATTCTCATGTCAGAGGCTGTGTGGGAACTGTTCAAGAGTCACCTACAACCTGTAGATGTTTTAAGGATACACCTTCGTTGTAAAAATGGTTCACTCCTTTCATTGGGACCTACCCCCTCATTCATTGAATCATTTGGATCATAAAAATCATCTTGTTACAACCCCCTGCCAAGAGTAGGGACACCTTCCACAAGACCAGGTTACTCAAAGCCCGTCCAACGTGACCTTGAACACTTCCAGGGTCTTCCACAATTTCTGTGGACAACCTGTGCCAAGGCCTCACCACCCTCACAGCAAAGAATTTCTTTCTAATATCTAAACCGGCCCTCGTCACATTACCTGTACAATAGCTTGGTACTATATGGAAAGACATGAAAGGTCTCTTTGCAACACATCAAAAAATATAATTGAGAGGATGAGCCATTCACAGGTCCAGTTCTTAAAAGCAGAATGATGATGAACTCTCTGGATTCCATTCCAAGTTATTCACTTAATGGCCACTGCCATACCTCCACAGAAAATCCAGGCACAAATCAGTCTGCACCAATCACCTGAGAGCCTGATATTGCTGGACTTTTTTGGGGCTGTTTTTGTTTTTCCTTGTTATGGGCCAATAAATTCTTTTCAAGTTGTGCCTTGAAAAACAGAGTAGTGGGAGGCATTTCATGTTCAGAAATTTTTCGAGGAAGCCCTTGTATGTGATGAGCCTGACTGCACTCTAATGCCTCAGGCCAGGCAACTCATGCTTGTCCTGTTCTTTCTAAGGTCAGGCATCATGGAAACTTGCAGTGAGATTTGTGAGGCCCTAAGCTTACACAATCCCTTGAAAACAGCTTCCTGGAATTTAAGGTTTTAAGTTCATTCAAAGCCCCATTTGGACACTGAAATAAACACTCTGGACCACATCTCAAGTGCTTTGTTCAAGGTCATCTGAGAGGAGTTCAATGGATCTTGGAAATGAGCCCAGATCTCTGCTTAACTCTAGCCATAGATCCATCCATTTTCATTCCATAGCAGCATAATAGGGATTTGGAAAACTACTCTAAAACCTTGAGAACTGAATAGATATCAAAATCCTTCTGTATTTATTTAGAACCATCCCACAGATTTCAGTGAAGGAATATATTCTTCCTTATAACAAATTGAATTGCTAAATACGTATCAAAATCTCTCATTACTTGTTAAAGTAACTACAGCTTTCTCATAAATATTGTACAGATACATGCAGAGGGTTAAAAAGCGACAGCTCAGTGGTCTGGAATTAAATCTGTTGCAGGTATATAATTTAGTGTGACATTAATTGGGTAGTGGGGAAGCATAAATGAGGAACACAATGCGTATACATTGGAATTTTTTGTTACAGAAGGAACACTGCAAATGCTAACCTCAGCAGCCTAAAATCAAAGAGAACAGAGAGGAAGGGGAGGAAAGAAAAAAAAAATCCAAAAAACAATCTTCCCCCCAAAGCAACACACAATACAACCAAACAACTGTTTCTTTGGAAAGAAGTTTAAATTAGCTACCAGGGATTAAGATTTTCAGCTGAAAGAGATCAGTTTAGCTCTGAAAATGCAGGATCCTAAGTCATTGCAGTTCAGCTTATCTCTGTAACTGTCTATGTCCTGGGGCAAGTAGAGGGCAGCTGAGCTTTCTGTGCATCACTTGTGACCACCAAGCCCCACACGGTCACTCACTCACTCCCACACCAGCACGACTGGGGAAAGGACTGGAAGAATAAAAGCTGGAAGATTCATGGGTTGAGATAAAGACAGTTTAAAAGGGAAAGCAAAAAGCCACACACACAAGCAAAGCAAAGCAAGAATTAATTCACTGCTACCCATGATCAGGCAGGTGTTCAGCCATCTCCAGGAGAGCAGAGCCCCATTATGCTCAACTGTGAGTTGGTAAGACAAACTCCAAACCATCCCCTCTCTTCCTCATTCTTCCCCCCACTGTACATACTGAGCATGATGTGACACAGTCTGGAATGTCCCATTGTCAGTTGGGGTCACCTATCCTGGCTGTGTCTCCTCCCAGCCTCCCAAACACCCCCAGCCCCTCCCCAGCCTGACAGTACCAGAAGCAGAAAATGCCTCGGGTTTGTGCAAGCCCTGCTCAACAATAACAAAAACATCTCTGTGTTGTCAACTCAGTGTTCAGCACAAATCCATAACACAGCCCCCCACCAGCCAGTGGGAAGAAAATTCTCCTTACAGCAGCCAAAACCAGCACACACATTCTCTGGTTTGCCCTCACTGGCTAACCAGTGTTGACTTGCAGAAAATACATGATGCATAGATTAAAGCTGGCAGAATGGGTGAGATCTTATGGAAATTGAAGTGTCAAAGAGGACAGAGTAACTGGGCAGCACAGGTCACGTGAAGACCAAGAGGAACATATGCTTCAGTCTTCTCTCAGGAAAACTTGTTTTAGCCACTTACATGACCAGAATTTAAAAAAAAAAGAAAAAGAAAAAAGAAAAAAAAAGAAAGAAAAGGTATAAAAACCTTCCCAGCACTGCACATCCTTGCCCAGCTGAATAGATCCCAGCACCACAAGAAACTTAAAAATACAAAACATGCAACTTGCCACTACAAAAGAACAGAAGATAGAAAGAATATTGCCAGTACCGTAAGTCTCTTGTGCCCTAATTGCATGTGTGTTATTCCTGGCCTAGAACAAAGCCTCCTGTACTCTTTGTACTTCTCTCTCTTTACCTCTCACTCTGTTTCTTGAGTCATTAGAGATAGAATGTCCTGGTTTGGATATTTAACTGGATGTTCAGGCACCAACCTGGATGATTAGGTAATTTCACCTATCTGCTATTCCTCTGGGTTCTTCCTTGACTGTTATGTTCAAGGTAGGGTCTGTCTTGTGTATAACAGATACTGCTATGGTCTCTGCTAGGGATATTAAATGTTGCTACCACACAGGCAGTAAGTGTGCCTGCAGTTAGGCACAGGTAATCTTACAGTAGAAACCAGGGAAAAAGAATAAATTCAATGCCCTACCATATTAATTTGCACAGTCGCAATTTTGGAGATTAGTCTTAAATTATTTTGAATTGCAAATCCAATTGGACTTTAATTATGTTTATGACCTCTACTTTGTGGCACACAGTTCAGTCTGCACAGACACAGTCAATGGTAAATTACTATAATGGTGCTGTAGATGATGCCCCATAGCACAGAGACTTGTCCTATATCTATAGACAAAGACATGCATGCACATGCACATTTTGACTTGGAACAACCTCCTAATAATACAGATTTATTCTCCTTTGGTTTTGCTTTTTTGGCTTCCCTTCACTCCACATGCAGGGTAGCAAGGACTCAGTGACTTGCTAGAAGAAATCTGTAGAGTATGTTAATTTCTGTGGAACTTAGGCAGCCTCATAAGTCTTAGAGATTAATAAGAATCTGGGAAGTATCTATCTTCTGGTGATGCTTTCATTTGCGCAGTAATAAAGCTCGCCTTTCTTGTTTAATAAAAACAATGAGGAAACAAATGGGTGTGCAGGCATTGGAACTTTTGAGGAATTAATTCAAAAGCATGGAGGAAAGTTTTTTATCATGCTGTAAGCACCAGAAAGGTGAAAATTACTCTTCCCTCGAGCTCTTACCCTCTGTGTGCCTTATCTCCAAGTTACACCAAATTTAAGGCAAAAACCTCAGAAGGTGCAAAGTGTCTCTTAGAAAGTACTGATCATTTTCGTGAAGGGTGGTGGGCACATTTCAGTGAGACCATTAGGAGCCTGGGAGAATTTTGCATTATTCCCCTTATTCCCTTGCCCACTGGAACAATTTCCTGGTAGAGCATTCCCTCTCCAATCAAATGATGTTCCTGTGGAAAATTTCAAATCAGGGAAAATATCGAGGCTGTTCTTTTCTTTCTTATCATACTTTTTTTGGTTTTGGCAAGATGGCTGTGATTTTGCCTGGCTGTTCCCTTTCTCCTTCCCCCCAAGAAGGTTTTTGTCACTTTAGCTTTCTGTGCACAGACAGGCAATTGATGAAAGCAGGAGCCTTGCAGCAGGCAGGGGGCCAGGGGCTGAGCACCCAACTCCTGCCCGGCTCCCAGACTCCCTACTGCTCCAGCTGCCAGAGAGGCACAAACCCAAGTCACTTAGCATCCCCACATCTCCTGCAACTCTGGCTGCCAGAGAGCTGGAGCAGAGTGAGAACTTGCAAAAGCAATTTGCTTACCCCTCCAAAAAAAAGGAACTTTGCAAGTTAGCACAATTTTGTTTCATTTAGACAATAGGATTTAACACAAAAAAAAATTATATATGTTTCAAACCTTTGTTTTTCTTTGATGCACATTTATGAACATTTTGTATTGGAAGTGGCTTTGATGGGTTAAGAACTGCACCTTTGGCAGGTGGGGTTACACACTGAGGCAGCCCTCTTCCTGTGGACAAGAGCTGACCAAGTCTCTCTGCAGCCACCAGCTCCCAAACTCTGTTTCAGGATGAACACAGCTGCCTACAGGGGCCATATTCAGTACCAGGAATGAAAGAATAATGCAACACTGACTTATTCAGGGTTCTGAGTCTCCTTATCTTGATGCTGTGGCACTTGATGGTCTCAGGAAATGGTCCTATTCTTGTCTTTCTACAGGAGGAATTTCTCTGAAAGAATACTGGCCAATCTGGTACTTGTCTTACTTCTTAAGCAGGCCACTTATAGCTCACATAGATGGAAATGTCATATAAAGAGCTGTTTCTTGATAGGTGCTGCATGCAGACATTGCTGTCTTTCTGGTTCAAGGATAGACTGGATGTTTGGGTTCTTCTACTCTCAGCTCCCTGTCCCTGAAGTGAAGTTAGTCTAAGTGTCTGTAAAGTTTCCTGTTTATCTCACTTTGAAAACCTGAGAAATAAAATTAACTGTCATATTACTATTCCCTGCAACAGTTTAATCCAGCCTTACTGTATAAACTTACAAAAAATTACATGGTGGGCAGGCCTGTCCTGTGAGTTGCCAAAATTTCTACTTGTTTTGCAGCTGGACCCCATGTTAACTACAGTCTTTATGTTCCACATAATTGGTGTGATGGCACCTTTAAGGGTGATCCAGCTCTGCCTGGGTAGAGAATATGCAGAATTCTTTACTCTGGTAAAAGAATTCTTTACTCTTTACAGTTGCAGTCAGGAAGCTTTTGCCTTTGCTTCTGATCTGGAGCTGATACTGTGGCACAGGTCTGGGTCAGGATATTATGTTTGTAATCATATTATAGTGGATCTGTTTGGGCCCTGACTTTAACCTTCACTTAATAAAAACGTGTTCGAGCCACAGGCTATGAGTTCTCATGACTAGCAACGGTAGGGACCTTTGCAATGTAATAAAACGGGGAGGAAATACTGCAAGATATGGCAAAGGTTCTGCTCTCCCCCTCCCATCTTCTTGCATTCTGAAGTGAAATCTTTGTTTTAGAAAGAAACATTTTGGAACTTAAATCAGTTTTTGTTTAATCAAGTCCACTTTTTAAATATTCTTAAATAAAATACTACTTAAAATGGGTAATTTTACATGAAGTGGGAGAGAGATAGTGCAGCAACCTACAGTATATCAGACTGAATTAGTTTTTCATGCTACAAGATGTAAACAAATCTATTTAATTAGAACACCTTGTTCTTATTGCATTCAGAGTAATTTTTTAAACAGGCAGAAAGAAAAAAATGGGGGTTGGCAGCAAATTTCTGCAATACTACAAAAACCCCATCTGAACTGAACATCTCCCTCAGTAAAATGATGTTTTCTTCTTGTTCTCAAAGTCTAATCCCCACCTACAAAGATGATCCCTGGGCTAAGTACATATATTCCTAGAGACTAGCTTTGATTTGTAACCCTTCCTTTCTGCTTCTTCAGTGGAGACATTGGCTGTGTAGTCATGCAGGGGGAAGCTGATCCTTCAAATAACGTGTTTGGGTTATGCATACCAAGACCAGACTTCACTCACAGAACTGGCTGCCTCTGCCAAGGCCATGAGATCTCCACGTTTGCTCACCTCTGTCCAATTTTCATCATTATTCCATATATGTAACCCAGAAACATCAATGACTTTCCTCTCTTTGCAGTTCTTTTCTCGGCTTTATAAGGGAAAATGGAATCTGGAACAGCAACAGGAGGAAAGAGAGAGGCTGTGTGCTCGAGGGCTTTATTAAACCCCATAAAAACTCTAAGATCACCTTTCTCTTTCCTCTCTGGTAGCCATGCAAGGAGCCCACTTGGCTATAAAGGCTCATTAGTCACAACAGAAAGGCAGCACAAGGTCCCACAGTGACAGGCTGCCACCTAAATCTAGGTAATGTGCCGTGCTAAAATGCTGTATGCTAGCTTGCAGCAAGATCTCAGTTCTTTGCTAAGGTGATGTTTCCTTTTCTTTCTGAATTCTAGACCTGGATTTACCACCCTTGTGGCCTGTGCTTTCCTTGATACACATTTATAATGTGTAGCTTCCTGCCCACATGCTTCCAAAGCCTCAAATGGGCAGTAGGGGCACACAAATGTTATCTGGGAATATTATGCATAATGCCAGACCTCCAGATCCAGTCAGCACATGGAGATTCTCAGGCCAAGACAGAGGCAGGTCAGGTTATTAAACACCAACATTTGTGTCTTTCCTCTCCTCTGTACATAATAATCAGGTCTGTTCCACCAGATTACTGCAACAAGAAAGATTCCTTAGATGTGTTTTTGTAGAAAGACCTCGTGGTGGCATCTGAGAGAAAAACAGGGAGAATTTTCATGAATAATCTGTCCTGAATATCTGACCAACTCTCTGAGCAGAGCTGCACAGTGCAGTCAAGGAAGTATGTCTTCATCACATGAAGAAGCCATGTGTTTTGGTTCCTAGTACACTGGACAGTCATGTTACATAGTGGTCCAGAAGTTCATAGATGTAGATTAAACAAAACTTTAGTAATCAGGGGATTTTTATATTTTTGCTTTTTCATACAGAGACCTGCTGTGGCGCCTGGAACAAATATCTTCTTTGCATTTGTGGAAGGCGTCCCTGCTGATGACAAGGAGACTGGAACTAGATAATATTTAAGGTCCCTTTCAACCCAAACCATTCCATTATTTATTTTTCCCCTCCCACCTTTCCTTTGACCTGCCCATTTATATGACCAGTTCTTCAGGCCAGTCTGTTTTGTTCCATTCTGATGTCTAATGGACCTCCATCTCATCCAAACTGTCCAGAAATGTAGTAGCCTGTAATCACAATAATCATGCTGAAAACAAAATGCCAACATTTTTGTACCAATGTGAGGGCTGTTTTGTATTCCTCTGGCTTTGTCCCCTACATTAATGATGCTTAGAGGCAAAACAAAAAACTGATCGTCTTACCACCGTTAAACTCTTTCAACAACTTTCAAACAGTTGTCGGTGAACTTAAGTGCTTGTGTAAGTGAGGAATTAATAGTCCTGGTTTAATAAATATTTCAGGCTTTGGCACACCACTTATGGGCCAACTGTCAGTGATGTCTGGCTTCAGAAGTCCCCATCTGGAGAAGCAGCCAAGCATCACACAATGACACTGTTGTCTGAGCCATCCTCCTCACTCCTGCCCAGGAGCCACAGCTCACTTTATCCCTCCTCCAGTCCAGTCTTTGTAATCCAGCCTTCTCTCCTCCCCCATTCCTATTTCACTTGTGGTTTTCCTCTAGTTTCCTCATACCCCTCCAAAAATATTCCATACACTTCCTTCCTGTACTATTTTCTTATCTGTCCTCCATCAGACAAAGCACTGCTCTGTGCATCAAGAACAAAAGAGAGTTACAGAATCAATATGATATGGTCAAGGAACACACCATGCCCATCTGCAGTCCTGGAAGAAATGCTCTGTTCAGTTCTGGATTCCTCAGCACAAGGAGCTACTGGAGAGGGTCTAGGAGAGGTCATAAAGATCTGGAGCATAAGGAATCTGGAGTCTCTCTCTTATGAGAAGACATGTGAGAGCTGGGCCAGTTTAGTCCAGAGAAGAGAGCAATGGGAGGGAATCTCATTAATGCTTATAAGGATCTTAGAGGCAGCTGTCAGAGGATGGTGCCCAGTGGTGCCCAGTGACAGGATGAGGAGCAGTAGTCATAAACTAAAACACAAAAGGTTTCACCTCAGTATGAAGAAGAACTTCTTTGCATTAAGGGGGGCAGAGCTCTGCAACAGCTGCCCAAGGAGGTCCTGGAGTCTCCCTCTCTGGAGACTTTCAAACCCCACCTGGATGTGTTCCTGTTTCACCTGCTCCAAATGGCCCTCCCTTGACAGGGAGTTAGACTGGATCTTCTCCAGAGGTCCCTTCCAATCCCAACACTTCTGTGATTCTGTGAAATAGAAATAAGTGTGAGCTTAGGGCGAAATCTGTGCCTGAAGAGCGGACCCCATTACTAAAGTGACCCAGCATATAAAGACAATGATGTCACTAGAAAACTATGCCTGTATATTAGATTATTAACATTTGTGTGCCCTTTCCAAGCTCTGGAAAGGTAAATAAGTGTTGTTATGTTTATTTCACCTGTGAAAGTTCGGTGTAGAAAGGTTATTTTGTCCAGATTTATAAAAGACACTTTATGGCAGAACAGAGACATTAATTCAGTTCTTTTTGCATCTTGATCACTGCTCTTTATTTCCTCTCTCACTGTGATTTCTAGTCTCTAAATTTTCATTAATTCCTGGGAGGTAAGATTTTTTTGTGAGCAAAAAAGGAGCTGTGTCTTTAGTGGCTGCATGAGGAACATGGTTTAATCAGATGATTTTCAAAACAAATCCCAAATGCCTTCCAGAGACCTATTACCTTCCCTATGGTCTTACTTCTGAGTACCTCAGGAAAAAAAAATCCACTCATTTGCTCCTCTCACTGGTCTCTTCACTTCTTGCCCCGTGATGCCCCTTCTGCTTGGACCTCATCCCTGAAACTGTTCTATTGTCCCTTAACTAACTACCCATACAAACATCTTCATTACCCCCAAGAAACAAAATTTCCTTCCTTATAAGCGCAGCAAGAAATAAAACCCAAATCTGAGCAAAAACAATGACCCTTTCCTAATGTGATGTGTGAAATACTTTCCCGAGGCTGGTATCAGCTCTCTCCATTTAAGTGAAACTCATTTGCAGTTGCTTGCCTATTCATAGTGATTGGGCAGAGACCAGAGCCAGGGCTGCCTGTCACCAAGATGAATAGACAGATGGCACGGGCAAAAGTGGTCACATTTGGTCCGAGCCAGGGGTGCCATTTTTAAGGTTAGGTCTTCATCTTGTAGTGGTCAGGAGGAGGCCTGTGATGATGATGACAGTACATTTGGAATGATACTGCTATTTGTTTATCATGGCTTTCACACAGGAGGTACCAATTTTAGCAAACACAGAAGAAAGCAATTGAGTTAGCCCTGCAGCAGCATCTGAGGATCTTATGTGCATGGATGCCTCTCTTTTTACCCACTGCATATGAGAGTTTAGGTACTGAAATAAAAGCTGTTTTCTGTCCTGGGGCAACAGTGAGTACTTCCTAGACCTAGCTGAATTTCTTCCCATCTCCATTTGGAAAGAACTTCATGTAACTTCATCAGAGATTTACTTGCCAGTTTGAACCACACATTAATCAGAATGTCTGGATCCTTCACTGGTGCTTATCGCAGTGTCCTGGTTCTATGGACGTGGATTTATATGAAAGTTTTCCATAGTAATCTCAAATGGCTGGTCAGAGTTTTCACTGGTTAAACTGAAACCAGTGCAAAAATGGCTTCCTTCCTCTTCTTCCCTAGCTGGATCGCTGTGCAGACAGATGCTAGACCACAAAAATACTCCTCTGTCAGTGAAAGTAGATGTAGGTTCTCAAAATACAAACGTGATGTGTCAGTTTACCTTCAGTCAAGACTGAGTATAAACAAATTCTAAATATCTCCCACAAGTGCAAAGACCAGAATATAATTAGATTTTACTTTACCAACAACCCTAGAAGAGGGCATTGATGTCTAATGCATTTTCCTCATTAATTGGAGACTAAAACTTGACCTGAACTAGAAAAAGCATATTTATTTACAAGTTGGAGATATGCTTTAAATAGGAAATTAAAAGCAGATAGTGGTATAATCTTATAAGAATAAATGAGGAGGAAGACTGATAAAAAAACAAAGAAAAATAAAATTTCTTGCAGCTGTGTTTCACATATGACCTCTTCAGAATGTGATTAAGAAATAAAAACAAACAAAAACCTTCCTTCTGGTATATGTAATGCACTTATGAAAAAAGAGTACTTTGTATTAGTGGTATGTTAACCCACTGCAAAATGTGGATATTTACTTTTTAATGTTAGAAACCAAGTTCAGCAATGTGATGGCAGGAAAAGAGTCTCTTTCCAGGATGGGAAGTAAATCAAGTTATGGTGGTTCTGACATGACCCTGGTGTTACGACAGAGTAGAGTTGGAGTCTGGAAATGGCCAAAATGTTATGTGACCCCCTATACTTTACAGCACAGGGTAAAAAAGGAAAATAAAATCCACTGCCTCTACCTTTTTGCATGGTTCATATCCATCTCAAGGACTTGTTTTGCTGAACAGATACCTACAGTCTCTCTGTCTGACTGTCTGTCAGGACCAAAAGAAGAAAGAGAAACGCCTGCCTGCCCAGGTAACCTCTTACTCTTCTAGGGCTCAGTTCTGGAGTTCATTGCAAGTGGAATAAAAGCAAGAATATATTTAGTGTACTTACAGATGATCCAGAATACATTTCCTTGCTCTTCTGCAGATACAAAATGTAAACAGTACAGTGGACTGAGTCTGTCTCTGCCTTCTTTATGCAAGAGCAGCAAAATATATTTCCTTTCTTCTAGCTTAAGTCCATTCCCTTAGGTAGTAAACTCCTTTCCATGAGGACTCCCTTCCCCTGTGCCATACTCCCTGCAGCCCGAGTGAGCACATACCACCAGAAACCTAGACTGACAGAATTGTCAATTCCCAAATTGTTAGAGGTTGCATTTCCTTCTCTTCATCCTTCCTCTCTAGTGAATGGCCTCTCTCAGTGACCTCCAGAGCAGTTCTCTGTTCTTGGGCTGCTCTGGGCACCACAACAGCTTCTCCAGAGCAGGCTGAGGCCCTCTGGCTGCATGTTGTCACGACCATGTGAGAAACAAGGAGTCCATTGCCCCCTCCCCAGCTGCTAAGGGAAGGATGTTGCCATCAGGGAGGTCAGCCTCACGTGATGCGAGGTGGCACTTGTCACCATGTGCATCTTGGCTACCACCTCCTGGTGGGAAAATGTTTTTATATGGAGCAAAAACCGCTTCCTGGGGAGAGCATTATTGTCTCCTTGGAGAGAGTCCAGTACCGGAGGAGGCTGCAGTTTATCAGTTCTGTCCTCACCACTCCACTCAAAGTGTCTATGCCATCAGGGGGATTGATGGAGCTGGGAAAGCCCCCAAAACCATATAACTTGACATTAAAGAGAGGCTGTGAAGCTCTCACAACCAAGAGTACCTTTCAGGGAGACATGCAGAGAAAACCGCTCTGTCTCTTTGGTGGATGACTTTTATCGTGAAGCTGCACAAAGCCATTACTAAGAAAGGCACAAATTTGCTGGAGCTTGGAGGGAGGAGGAAAGAGGAAAGAACCAACAACAATAAAAATAAGACACATACTGCTTTCTTTTCTCTTCAGAGGCTTTGAGAGAATCTCCTGAGGACTAGAGGCAGCTGCAGAGATGTTGTAAGGAGGGAACAGTGCACACAATCCACCTGTAATTTCACCCAGCTTGAGCACTGCAGTGAACAGGACTCCTGGTCTAGCACTACACATGCCACTCCAATAAATTCACCTGGATAATAACTCCAAGAGTCCCTATGTTACAAATCAGTTGATTCTGTCAGACTTAGGGCAGATAGCAAGCAGTGGGGGCAGCAGGGACCTCATGGCAGCTCAGCAAGTGACTTTCAACATGGACTCTGAAATCATAAGTAAAGGCTGGTACTTGGTGAGTTTTGTGGTGCTGTGTCTGGCTTGCTAAACCTAAGAGCTTTGTAAGAGCTTTCACGTTGCTCAGGTGAATCCAAACAGGACTGCTGGCCCTTCAGCAGGTGGATCTTGTGGCTTTATGCAGCACCCTGGACCATGGACAGCCTCACATGGAGGCACTCACTATCAATAACATCGTGGTGCAGTAGTGTAGGTTGGAAAGGGGAACTANAGGAAAATATAATGTAATATAAATAAAAACAAATGGCTCAGTCAACTCATCTTTAATGCTTTGCTGCATGACATCTATTTTGTCTAATGGAATACGACTTTCATACACCAACTGGATATTTAACCTTGGCCAAAAGTTATGATGTACATTACAATACACTTTTATTATGTTACAATCTATTGTTGTTGTTTTTTTAATCTATTGCTAGGCCCCTAACAGTATGTCTGTGTCGATGAAACCCATCTGTCAAAAGCACAGTAGGGACAATATTATGTAAATGTAGTTGGGTCTTCCTTTTGTGGAATTGGGGGCAGGAATTTAATATACTGTCCTAATATTCCAGCCAGAGGGGAAAAATATTTATGAAAAAAATCTTCCTTTTTTTTAAGTAAGAAAAAATGTCTAGCTGAATTTGGCTTTTAAAAAGTTAGATCTTTCTCTTCACCCTTCCCAGTAAGATCTTTAGAGTTAATGATAGAGTTTCTAATAAAAAATAAAATAAAATACATGAGAGACTTTTTAAGTGCGCCAGGAGACAGATAGGTCATTAATATCAGCACTGCTATCTTTTCTATATTACACTCATATTTCAATAACCTACATTTTGGGGTTATTCTTTTTATTTTTTTAACAAGTGCCATTTTGGATTATTTCTTTATTAGGGTTTGTTTATAATATATGCACAAAGGTATGTAGATATCTAAGAGAGGCGTGGGTGAGGAGGAGATTATTTATCACAGTTCTTAAATATCAGCCAAAATCCATCCATCTAAATTGTCTTGCCTTAAATGCATTCTGCAATTATTTGCAAAATTAAGACATTTGTCCCTGCTCAGAAGAAGCGCTAAAATTGAAATAGCCACTGTAAGAAATGAAATATCTACACAGCCCTCCCCTGGGCAAGCTCCCAGCTGGAGGAACAGGCTCCAGGAGGCTTGTCCCAATGTGATGCATGAAATGAAGTGTATGTAGCTCTCTAAATCCAGATTACCAACTGATTTCCTCCCCTAAACTCAAAGGCACCATCTGTTGAATTCATGACAGCCTCCACTACGAGGATCTCTGAGGTGGGAAAGTGTTGTCATCTCCTTCTCTGCAGATGGGGTGCTGAGGAGCAGAACAGCTGAGTGTGTGTTTGCACAAAATTAAGGTATATTCACAGCATAAGGGAAGGCACACGCATGCTGACTGCATTTCCTTAGCACAGGTAATGGAAACAAGGAGCATATGACAGCGGAAGGGTTATCATGGACAACAAGTATTTTGGCCCACTCACAGTCTGGATCACCCCTTGGATCCTGAGACTTGCCTCCTGTTCAGTGAGTTTTGGTGAAAGCTCCTCCTGCTTGGGAATCCTTTCTCATTTCTTTGCAAGGTAAACTGTGAGAACAGCCTGGTTTGGTTGAGAGACCTTACCAAAGCACACAGGCATCACTGTGGGACAGGAGGCTTCTAAGGAGGTAACAGCCAGCACCAAGAATGAGGCTGTGCATGCCCCTTAGTAGTTTTAATAAGGGATTTAACCCTCTAATTGCAAGACTGAAGCCTAAAAGGGCATGAGTTCATGATATCTTTCTTGCACCCTTTCCTTGTTTGATAAGAAAGATTTTAAAGTATGCTATAAAAACCCTTTTGTTTGGTGCATTCGCTAGGCCATAAGAAAGACCAAATTTTCATCATCCATGGTAGACTCAAGCCCTCAGCTACCACCCCTGACAAAAGCACCCTTATTCCCAGGCAAGCTCCAGGAGGAGACAATCATCCCTGGTCCTAGATGGGCCACTACACAAAAAGGAGTGTAACAAACACAGATTATGTTAGTATCTACTGATACTTTTGGCAGAAAATGGAAAACATTTAACTCTGAGTACACTTTTCTCTGTACAGAGCTCTTGGAACTCTTGGAAGGATTCTGTTTACTAACGTAAAGTGCCACAGGATGTCTACATGTGTTCCTAGACTTGACCAAAAATTATAAAGTCCTGGGGATACTAAACTGTTGAGTGTCTGTTTCACATCTATGTAACATTCAGTAAACATCTTGAAAGCATTTGACAGAGTCTTCTGCTAGAAAAAGCTCTCTTTTTTTTCAGAAGTACAGAAAAGAAGGTGTTCACACAGGAGTACAATAAGTAACTTTTAAACCCTCAGTCTTTTTGAAGTGATTTGAAGCAACATCTTCTTCTTTCCAAAAGTTTGGACTAAGGTAATTTGAGAGAGCTGGGATGCCTGGTGTCCACAGTGCAAACATTCTGTACTCTAAAGACTGAGAAAATCATTGAGAAAAATGGAAATCTATACTACATTGCAGGCTCTGTCCCTACTTATTAAGTTGTTGTGTGGACAGGGATTCTGTCTCAGTATTTGCATCTTATGGCGCACAGAAACACCCAGCTCATTATGTTTGGCTGGTTGGGCCCAAGTCTCAGCTCTTGAGTGTAAGTTCAACCTGTCTCTCATTTAAAACCCATTAGGGTGAAGCAGAGCCCCTGTGGGAATGGCTACATCTGACAGTGAGCATCGAGGTTCTGGTTTCGACTGATGAGCTCACAGAATCACCAAGAGGTTCGTGTTGGAAGGACCCCTATAAATGTCACGTGGTCCAACCACACACTAACAAGATGTTGTTCATGAAGCAGACTTTCAAAGCATTTCAGCCTGTCCTCTCCTCCCTGCTGCTGCTGTATGTCATCCTCTCTGCCAAGGGAAGGTGAAGCTCAGTGCTGAATGAGGATAAACATAATGACTGGGCTTAATTGGGCAGCATACAGTGGAGACAAACACAGTGACTTTTCCTCATCCATAACTAAGTCTCACTGCACTCAGCCACTAACATGCTGAACCTAATCAGCAGAGCTAATTTTCATTAGCTAATTGAGCAGACTCACAGCATTCTCCAGCTCCTACTGCTCCCAGCTGCCTGCCGAAGGAGGTGCACTGAGTGCAGGTCCCACCTCAGAAGGGTCAGTTCAGGAGGGAGCTGTCTCAAGAGAGGAAAGATAACCAGTGCTGTTCCTTTTGCATGTCTTTCCCTCCTGCTTTCCACAGACACCTGCTTCTTCAGATATTTCTTAATTTAAACTTTAATCAAATTTTCTTTTAACATCTAAGCCCTTATGTGACATTAATATCTCTAAAGACTAAAATCCAGATCTATAGATATATCCAAGTCTAAAAATACTTATCCACTGTTAGTCCAAAATGTTAAATAACTATTAATTCCCCTTCAGGGCCAGGTATTAAACCAGGCTGTAGAGATGCATTGTGTGAAGGAGGATGTGAAACACAGTCATGTGCTTCTCATGGCACAGCACAAGACAGAGAAGATAATGTGTACTATTTAGCGCTGGGAAGAATCTGAAAACTGGCTTGTGATTCCTTTAAAGCTCCAAGCTAACTGGCTAGGACCCATTTGGCAGGCTACAGTGGAAGAAATGGTAGGGATCACAGGATCTGCTTAGTACTACTGAAGCTGGTACGAAAAATGGATTATATGCTGGGCTTTCTGGTTTTGTTTTGTAGATTTTTTTTTTCTGAAAACTTTTTACAAATTTTTAAAAATAAAGATCTGAAAAGTTTATATTCAGAATGTCACCTGGGTGTTTCATAAGTGTCACAGGTTCCACAGGTTTTATGGGATTTTTAGTGTGCTCATTCCCCTTAATTAGCTGAATTGTCTAGTTAAACTACATTTCCCATTGTGCCTCAGAGCTTCTACATNTTCATATGCGTATTTGTATAATGTAAAATGTATAATACATTTTTAAACCATTGACAGCACTTTGCTGCTCTTGGGTGGAAGATCTTACGGAAGACTAATAGAGATCCGGTGGTGAAAAAAATAACTTGGATGCCCATCAAAACTTTTCTATGGGTGTTTTCTCCACCTAAGTACCTTTTGTAAACAAAAGTAAGTGCCTTCATCCACAGGCTGGGTGTGGTGCTGTCCTGAGGAGCCCAGGGGTGCCTCAGCAGCAGTAATTAGGGATGGCAGGGAGGGATGGCAAGGAGGCTTCACCCTATGGTTTGTGACATTTTCCAAGCTGCAGAAAGTGCCTTGAGCAGTTTTGTTTTTACATGTGGGAGAGAAAGGATGGTGCTGCCTCAGTCTGGGGAGAGGGGACAGCTGCTCTGGGCTGACAGTGGGTAAGTGACAGATTGAGAGGCAGTCAGGGGAAGGAGCCCATCTCCAGTGGTCCTGCCTTTCGTGCCTCTGTAGGTTTTTCCATTCCTGAGTGAGCTGCACCAGGCAGCCGCTGCTGGCTGTCCCAGCAGCCTCCTGTCAGACCACATCTTGATGACAGCATCCTCACATCTTTTTAAGCACTTCTGAGGCACCCAGGCCATGAGGAGGTGGCATGGGGACAGCACTGGAAACAGAGACCAGCTTTCATAAGGTCAGCACTGCTCCTTGATTGGCAGGGCAGCAGCCTCTGATCAATAACTGCAAGGGGTTATTGATTCAGCCGCCAATCTGAACTCTTAATTACTGATACTAAATGTCAGAAACTTTCAGAGTTTAAGCCATATATGAGTGCAATCTCTTATTGCAGAAGCTCTGCGGTGGCAAGCTGTCATCAAACTTTGTGTGGCAAGGGTGTGCTCTCAGCTCAGCTGCTGCACGCTGGGAATGGTGTGGCTCCTCTGGGCTTGCTCAGTGGGAGGGAGGTTGGTGTCTGGCCCAGTGCATCTTTCTGCTGCATATCACTCAAAATTAAAGTGGAATAACAAAGAAGAACCCTTCTCCCCTGCTAGCAGAAACTAGAGTCCTCTATCCAGTGAAATCCTTGCTTTAAGCACCTCAGAGGGCCAGGAGCTGAAGCTTTCCTTGTTAGACCCATATAAATATATGAATGTATTAAGAGAAGCACAACAGGTGAGCATTTCATAGATATGTATTTTTCTTATGTATGTACTATGAACTTTCATGCAGAAATGGAAAATAAATCACCCTCATACTTTATACCTACAGGTACATATCTGTTTGCATGAGTTAAATGCACACAACTGCTTTGGGGTAACCTATGATTGTCTCTAACAACTGCTTATTTGACATTTTTTTCTGATACTTAGTAAAAGTTTGAATCTCTTTCCTGTTCATGTAATATCTTGCTCTCCATGTGTAATACTATCTTTTTTTTTTTTTGTCTTTATAGAATCACAGAAGAATCATTTGGGCTGGAAAAGTCCGTTCAGATCAAGTGCAACTGTAAATCCAATACTACCAAGCACATCCTAGCACAGTGTCTATATCGTTAAGTATTTTCTCCCCCTTTTTAATTACTTTGCATGTATCAGCATTGAACATCACCTGCTTTTTTTTTTTTTTTCTCTATCATTCAGCATCATGAGATGTGCTTCTAGCTTTCAGATTTATTTTAGTTACCCTGGTTATCTCAATCCCATCAACAGATTTTTGTCTCTACTGCACAAGAAAAGATCCCTGTGGGACTCCTTTGGTCACCTGGCTCCAATAAAATTTGGGCATTTATTACTACCCTTCACCCCTACTTCTTTAAGCAGTTATTAACCCAAGAAAAGCATTTCCTATTTCTTTCTGCAGTACCCTGGTTTCTTTACAAGCCTTTGGTAAGGGACTCTTCAAAAATCCAAGTGTACTTTTATCCATATGCTTGCTGACTCTTTAAACGCACTATAATAAATTTTGGAAGGGATAACTATCTCCTATAAAAGTTGTGTTGCCTCTTTCACATTACATTATATCCATCTACTTGCCTGCCAGTTCTGTTCTTGATTACAGTTCCTTCCAATTAGCTTGAAACTGTGTCACACTTGCTGGTTTGCAGTTCCCCATTTCTCAAACTGAAAAAAAATTCCCTAATAAAAAGATTTCCTCTTTAGCAAGAACTAATAATCAAATTAAAGATGACCATGGAGTACTCTTGATTGCTAATAACACTTGTGAGTTCAGAAGGAGGAGTTATTTCAAGTTACTGAGTACAACTTCATTTTCTTTAAATTTTTTCAGGCTATTTATAATCTGAAGAAATCATTAAAGGTAGAAACTAAATCTCAATATCTGTCTTTCTGGATGGTGAATCAGGGTTGATTCCCTTCATTTAGTCTCTCAAACCAAGTTGTTTGTCATGTCATAATTAAAGGAAAAAAATGGAAAAATGGATGGTTCTTTGCTATGATCATTTCATTCTCAGAAAAAGGGAATTGCATTAAAAGCAAAATGGTACACAAACAGTGATTATCTCAGTCTCCTGCATATTTCTTTATAAAGGGTTTTTCAAAGATATTACACCTTGGAGGGTCACCTGATTCTTGAGGGAAACAAGTATTCTATTATCAAAATAGTAGCAGACAAGTAGTACTGTATCACAGGTAATTAAAATAATTTATAGATAGGCAAAATTCATTAAAGGCTTGGTGAATCCTGTTTGGTGTATCATGGAGAACTTAAGCAATTTATAAATGGGCAAATGTGACTAATCTTAAATAAATCCTATGAAACCAAAGAAAGCCTTTAAGTCAGTTAATCAAAAGAAGCCAGTCAAGCAGTTGTCTTGAGGCAGGTAAATCAATGAATATCAAGAACCTTAAATCTGTATTAAATCCCATTACTTATCTTTGTTTACCAAATTTTAGCTTCAGTGTCCTCTCTAGGAATATATGTTCTAAAAAAGCTGGCGTTCAACAGTAAAAAGCCCTCAGCCATGCTCATGGCGATAACACTTTCACATCTTGGTAGAACTGCTCAAAAAAAATTTAAATTAAGTTCTGTGGCAAAACTTTCCAGCTGCACATCACCTCTTCAAATGTCACCTCAGTGATGTCATCACATGGTAGGAATAATGCTGAGTTATTGAATACTGCTGTTTTATTTTGAGTTGTACTGCCTTTTGTTCTCAGTTCTTCTTCTTAGGCCTCTGGTTGCTGAAAACTCCCAGGAGTGAACTGGAAAAGCTGTTGGCCATACTATAAAGCTGAGCAGTAGGAGAGCTGCCTCTTTATTTCAGAGGATTTTATAACCTTCTCTCTTACTTTAGGCAGGGAAAAATGTGCATCTCTTTCAGGCTTCACTGGATTCAAAATCAGCTCTTTTCATCTACTCCTTAACACCTCCATGGCTTTAGAAACATAGCTCAGGACTATGCAGTCAATTTAATACGTATGTAGGACACTTCTAACTGGCTTTTGTGTGTATGCCTGTATCTGGAAAGAATGACTCAGAGGTCTTTTCAAGGCAAGGTTTTAAATTTTTGCATTTATTTGAGCCACTTAGTTACATGAGGCTCAGTACAATCTGAAATTCTGCTTCAATTTAAATTGCAGTTAACTTCCCCTTTATAAAAGAATAAGGGAACAGTCTAGCACTTCTCATAAAAATCTTTTAAGACTTGGTTTTCAAGAGGTCTTTCCAAATTGTACAACCATGAAAAAACACTGCTGTTTGCCTTATTAACCTGTGTGAACAAGCTTGAGCTCTATTTTTCCCTTGGTTTCCCATTTGGTAAGGAAGGCTATTGCTGTAACATCAGTTGCTGGCAAGAAAAATGATTTGACTTTTCTGCTAAGTTGACCAGAACATGTTAGAATTTGGTTAAAACACACTAAGCCTAAATGAATAAGCAGAACCAGGAAGGAATACTACATTTTGTTCAGCAAAACACACTTCTGCTCTGCCTGAACAATGGGCATAACAAGCTCTCTCCTTTTTCAGCATAATCTTCAGCATAGGTGTACCTTAATCAGTACATCCAGTGCTAAACAACAAATACATAATCTGGTATTGTATACACTACAGAACAGCACACAGTTTTATATTTGAAAGGTTTCCTGTTAATAACCAGTCATATCACAAGTGCAGTTTCTCTCTGCCCATGAGGCCGGATAAGGCTTCTGTAAACTTTGCAAGTCAAGGTAAGGCAAGTTTTTATGGTCCTAAATTGTTTGCCTCCCAAAACCACACACTGGAAAGTCTCTCATTTCTCTGAGGGCAATACATAAGCCTTTGAAAACCATTAATAAAGACAAAATTTATGCAAGTTTTGGTGTTTAAGGTATCTAGACACAGTCTTCCCTTGAAAAGAACCCTATGAAGAAACAAGCCTTTTCTTATTGACCTGCAGGAATGTTCATCTCACTTGTCTTCAGCTGTGTGGATTTAGCATCTCATTAGATTGGTCAGTTAAGATGCCTCCTGTGATAGATAGGCAGCTGCAGGAGATTGTGCTTCAGCTGGCTTCATGTCCTGCATCAAACAAATGTCAAAAGGGACAAAAACATCCTGTATTCACTACAGGGGGAGCCTGTGAGGCTGGTTTAGATTAGACTCCTTTCTCTTAGGTAATAAAGCATGATAAAATTATTCACAATTTTATTTTACAATACCTGCCTCATTTTCTGTTAAAGGTTAGGTTCGTCCTATGTACAAACTAAAATTAAATATTTATAGATAGATGTCTCAGAAGAATTTTACTATTTCATGGTTATCAGGAGATTGAAACAAAGAATAAAAGAAAACACATTTAATATAGAAGTAATTGCCTTCTCCTCTAAAGCCTTTTTGAGTTATAAATATGCTTCTGAAGGTTCAAAAGTTTAGAGCATTTTTAGAAGAAAACATGTTCAATAAGAAATCATCAGGAAGACTTGATTTTATTTCAACAAGAAGTTTTTTTTAGAGTGTGGAATGAGAGTTGTTTATGATATATTCTGTTAACATATCCCTATGTTACTCTTTGCTCTTTACGTTTTTGAAAGTCAGGATTCTTTCTAAAGCATATTTTATAAAAATCTGTTTTTGCAAGATTATGATAATGTCTCTACCAGCTGGATGTCTAGTACAAGGAGTCTTGTTCTTTAAGGAGACATTCATGCTAGTAGCTTGATTCTTGACCAAATGGCTCCTAGTTTTGCAACTGCATTGCATTTGCAACATTATAATTGTGGGCTTTTATTTAATATTCTATACAAAACAAAAAATATAATGCTTATATCAATTCTAGTTTGAACTCCAGTTTAAATCTACTAAAAAAAAGATGTTAATGATATTCTTTTTGAAAGGGTTTTTTGTTTTTTCGTAAGTGCTATAAAATATTCAGTGTTTATAAATATATTGCCAAGAATAGCTGAAGACAGTGAAAGCTAAAACATGTTATAATTATACAAGCTGATTTTCAGACTTCATATAATACTGGCCATTCTATAGCCTGTGGTATTATCCTCCTCTAACATGTACAGCTGATTCTTGGATGAAAGAAATAGGACCAGAACAGACTATTTTAATTAGCCTGAATATTTGAATAGCCCGAATATTTTAGTAAAATACACACCCGGATACTTTTAAACCTATTTTAAACATATGAGATTTAAAACAATTACAAATCTATCTTAAAATTTTCCAGCAAGCTACTAACCACCCAGAGTAAATTCTGCTAATAATATGTTCCAATGCTATCTGCAGGTACTCAAGGATCAGCAGTGATTGCATGACCCTTTTAGAATTCTGCTCTCCTTCAGGGTAGTGCTACAGCAATAAAGCAGTGTCTCCAAGAGTATAAGATCTAGTCATTTTACTTATTTAGGTATCTATCCAAACACAAGGAAAAAATTATATTTTATGTTTTCTGACAGTTGAAAATTTTCATGCATTCTCTCTTTGGAAGGAATTAAACATATACTAAAAGGAATAGAATATCTTGGAGATCTAAAGGTGATGATTTTCTTTCTGGGTATAAAGATGGAATAGAGGTAGCTAGAGGGGAGGAAGAACACTAAAACTTTGTGTTTCTTTGTGTGTATAAAGAAGACCACTATTTCAAAAAGTCAAATGTATTTTTTTTAACGTTTTTAGTGTCTGACTCAAAAAAAGAGCCACCAGTGCATATGGGAACTTAAACAGATATGCCACCAATAATGATATTCCTAGAAATACCTTTTCCTCTTGTATATATGTACCTGATATTATCTGAAGCATTCGAAAATGTGTTTGTGTACAGCAGCACTATAATAGGATTTTGTGAATTGTTCTTATCTAAGCGTTATATATGCATCCAGAGGGAAAACTTTACTTTAACCAGGTACATTATCAGAAAATAACAATCTGGGGCATAAGCATCCCAAGTGTGCACTTTTTTTGTGGTATCAAACAAAGCAAACAATACACATATTTTCCCATTATTTTATGTTTGATTTTTTTTTCATTATTATTATTATGTTAAGCCAACTGTGTTGGATTTGTAAATGGACTATGACTGTTACACTATAGCATCTGCTTATCCAAACAAGTCTCTCCTGATAATGGTGCCCAGCAATGCTGGCCAGGAAGTGGCAATGGGAGATGAAACAAAGGGTTTGTTTCTGCCAGTGGCTACAGGTTTCACCTCAGGCTGATTTACATAAATGCAATAAGCAATTCAACACAAAAGAGGGTTTTTTTCAAAAAGCTATTTCCAACAGAAGAGCATGAATGCAATCCCCCAAGCTGTCCAAAAACTAAGATCAGGGAGGCAATGGTTGTTTCTGTTAAAAGTCACATTTCTGTAAGAGCCATGCTCTGGAAACTAGAAGAAACAGGAATCAGCAATGGAAGTAGGCAAAGGCAGTAAACATTCTTCATATTTTTGCTATGTACAAGAAACTTTATTTTTTAGCTTCAGCACTTCTTCACTGCAGTGTTATATGTGTATATTCCCAGCAGTAGAAGACAAGCTGAGCAAGTTTTCATCAAAAGAAAGTTTGCAGGACTGCAGTGCAAAGGAAAGAAAAATTGGTCTAACTACTAAGATGAGAGAAAAACACATTTTTTGGAGAGTTTGTGGATAGGCAATTATCATTTTCTTGGTGGCAACATCTGTGTTAATCATTTTTCCACCTGAACTTGGAATAGAGGCAAAACAGGTTTATTAGAGTCAACCCTTTAAGAAAGTGATTTCTGTGAGTTCCAGTAACCAGATGCTAGAATCTTTTTAATCCAGATGGTGACAGAAAAGAGATATAGAGAGATGTGGATGATCAAAAGAGAAAAAGATTCCATCAAGGTCATCATCAATATTGCTTTTCATTTAACACTCTTGCTACAAAAAATCTTATGCTTGACTTGAACAGCAGCTGTCAAAGCCTCACTGTGGCATTTCTTTTCCTTAGTTGTAGGGGTAAGTTTTCCACTTTTCAAACAGAGGGCAGGTTGAACCCTTCTGCAACCCAATGGGTAAATTTGGTGCTGAAAGTAAAATAAATATAAGATTCTCCATGTTTGAGAAAGCATATTTTTTTTCCAGACATGTGAAGCAAGGAAAGTAGAGACTCCGTGTCACACTTCCAAGAAGTACCTATTTCACTGCATGATAAGAGTGTTTATGCTCACTCATTCTTTACACTCATGAAAATCAACAAGATTCACTGAAGCTGCAGTGGTGAAAGCCATGTATTTTCCAGACAGGATGCTTTCCTACTTTGGTCTCTTAGTTGGTGTGGCTGTAACTGATATTTTGCTTTTTGGATGGTCTTTCAGATTTCTCTTGGCATGGTAAGTTCCTGGTGAGCTTGCAACGTTACCACAGCAGTTCCCATGCTAGAAGTTCTCACTTAGGAGAAAATGCTTAATATTCCTCCTCTCCCTTTGCAGTGAAACATTTGGGAAGCACCACGAAGCAGCTGCACATGGGCTGTTAAGAATTAATTTGACACCTTTACACCATGCGGATACAGGAGTAATTGGAGCCTGGTTTTTCAAGATCTCATGACGGCTCAGTCCTGAGGTTGAGAAAAAAACATCCAGGTAGTTTATTACTTTTCATTTCTTTCTTTTTCCTGAAGGGGAACTTTTATTCACACATGCTGGTTTTAGATACCTACTGCATCTGTCTGTCCTAAAGAGGAGTTAAATGTTTTGTGGTGCAATCCAGAAATAAAATTCTTTGTATGTGATGAGATGTACTGCAGTCGAACAGCCCTCAAAACATGATGATAATAGCTGGCATGAATCACTGGCTCTGGAGAATAGAAGCACCTTGAGAGCTTCCAGTGCATGTTAATAAGTCTCCTGGAGTCTGTGAGGTAGTTTGGCTACCACAGGGTTTGATTCCGTGACCCACATTCATAGCACAGTAGCACCAACGCCTCTGTCCATTGACTTCAGTAAGGCTGCTTTCCCAAGTGATTGTTATCCAAGCTGAGTAAAATCAGCGGAGTGTGATCAGTGGTTTGTGAAGCTACTAAGTGCTTTGCAGTGGAGTTTTAATATAGCTAAGACAAATGATCTAACAAAGACATCTATTTATATTTAAAAGTGATACTGTAAATAGTTAGGATTCAATTTAATGCATTGCAAAGTTAGGTAACATGAAAAACAACCTGATGACAGGCAGGCTTTCAAATCCATTAAGTGCATTTGAATATTGCATCCTAAATGTCCATCACTATTACAGGATTTTATGTGAGAGTACAAATATATAGGACTTAAAAAAATCTACACCAAATTAAAAGACAGTAATAAAATAGAAGCTCACTGAGTTTCTTCTTTGAATACTCTTTCTTCTTCCTTTTAATATTTATTTGGCACTTTATTAAAAGTCCAGAGCTCAGAATTTCAACCTCTGGTTAATCACCACTTAATCATTTGGCATAAGTTGAAGACACATCTCTGCTGCATTGGTTTTCTCCTTATACTACTCTCCTGATTATCTATCTGGCATTACTTGCTTTTCCCAATCTTATCTCTAATTCAGACATGGTCAATCCACCTTCTAAAATACTGCCACGTGTGCATACTACAGATACTGAAAAAAAATTACATGGAAACCTGTGCCCTCCTTGAAACAGATGCCACCCTAAACTGTGTTGTGAGCTCCAGAGCAAGGATACAGGAATGGACCGGGAACAAGCTAGTGTTTTATCATGCTCACATAACTGAAAGCCTAAACTTTAAGGAGCTTCTTTGTACCAGGACTCACGTGGTGACTAAGCTGGACAAGTTGGGAAGCTGTGTGAGACTGTGTGGTGTTTCAAAATCGCACAGTTACACCTTGTATTAACCTTTCACAAACACCAATTTGATGCTGACCACAATTAATGGATGGATATCAGGAATCATGGTTCCCCACAGAACTGCAGAAGAAGGGCTGGAACTAGTTTTCCTTCCACCTAATTTTTGTTGCCTTCTCTGCATGCCGCTTTGCCCTCCTGTGAGTTGCAGAATTAATTTCAGCAGCAATATGTGATCAGGAATGTAGGAAATCTTTGAGCCAAGAATGATGCTTGACATAATGAGTCGTACAGTGACACCATGGAACTTGTCAACTGTGATCATCGCCAGGGCGCTGAGAGTTTGGGATATTTTCTGTAAACACACACATCTTTATTTTTCCATGTGTTTTGCAAACCCGTATGGTGGAAGGCTTTCCACACTTTTAGCCTGCAGACTTTTATTGAGTGTGGAAGCAGAGTTTATAAATAGGACTTTGCTTTTTTCTTTTAATGCCACTTAGATCTCATTTTAGCAGAGTTTATAAACAAGCTACATTTGTTCTTTTTATTGGCTCAAGAGAACAGCTGTCTATCAAGCATTCCTATTTACATGATCTCCTTTGGTAAGCCATTCTCAGAGACCTTCTGTGGGTTATCAGTAGCTGTTATATAAATAACAGCATATTGGATGAAATCTGTGATATTATTTCATGTGCATTTTCTTCCCTTACACTGAAGTTCTCTTGTAGGCAGTGGCCCAAAACCAGATCCATTCACCTCTGAAATGTCTCCAAAGTTCTCTTTACAGGCTTTGTGTTAGATCCTGGCAGACAATGCCCCAGTGTTGCACAGATCATCTGCTGGCTATCTGTAGAGGACTGCATTTCAGCCATAATGAATTAAGTGATTTCTTTCTTCAAAAAGCAGGAGATGTTTGACAGAAAAGCTAAAAAACATAGTGCCAAAGTGGGAGGTCTGTGCTGTCAAGAGGTGTCAAACTGACAGAACTGGAGACCTAAACCTTCTGTTCCCCTACAGCAAAAAACAGATTTCAAACCACGTCACATACTAGAAGCACTGGCAATGGAAGCATTTATGTATGTTAGCCATGATATAGAGGCACCAGATGTAGAGACGTGAGGAGATTTAAGTTGCTATCTCAATTCCAGTCTCAGCTTTAGAGATCTAGAATTTAGTTCCCCAGAACTTTGTCCAATACTGCACCTTTTATTTCTGTAACACTCTCCAATGCTTATCCCCAGTGCTCATTCAAATACAGGATTTTGGTTCCAAAACAGTTGAAGATTCTCCTTTTCATTGCCCAAACATTCCCCAATTATACAAGTGAAGTAAAACTTTCAGCACATGTTTAACTCCATCTTTTAGAAGTAGTAAATGTTCAAATTCCTAAAGGGCACAGCCCAAGTTAAGCATACGTTTAACCAGCATCCTGACTCAGTTGTTGCCCTGCATGTGGGGGCTCAATGAAAAAATAAAAAACGAAATCCTAATTGTAATCCTGACTTTGGGCCAGGATTTTATTGAAATATTTATAAATGAAGACACGGTGGTATTTAATTATTTAAGAAACAAACTGGTTGTGGAAATTTCACAGAGATGTAAGGTCCTTGGACTTGTGCAAGAGATAAACTTGGCCCACTTTCCTGTGACTAATATATACGGTACAGAAAGAGAGAAGGGGGAAAGAAAAGCCATTTTCTTTCGCAACGGGAGCATATGACATTAAGGAAACTAAAAACTACATTTCTAAAATTGTTTCCATTTCAGTGTTCTTCTGCCTATGGAGAATCAATACGCCAGAAGAGCATAGCCTTAAACATTAATATTACAGAATAAAATTTGTTTTTGATGGATTGATAGGCACATTTTCTTAAGGCCAAAAAATAATGAATACCACCTTTTTTTCCAGAGAGTCTATCTTTCCCCTCTCCCGGCACAGAGGATGTAGAGAATAATATGATACCAGTTGCCTGTGTATAGAAACATCTGTTATTAGGCACCAAGAGGTTTCACTAGGACGCGTGTCCTCAACCCCGTATATCCAATTGAAACAACAAAGGGAAATCAGAATACAGGAAAATGCTGTTGTTTGCTCTGTTTCAGCTTCAGAAAGCCAGTCAATCAAGAAAGCTTGGCTGATGTGATGGTGGCTAATAATGCCCAGGGAATTTTACTCTGCCCTTACAACACAGTCCCTAGGCAGGCTGAGCTTAAAAGCAAATCCATGTACACCCCGATTTCAACATGTAGTTTTACATCATGTCACACTTGCTTTTCTTTCTGAATCAGCAATAAATAGCAAGTGCTTCCCTAGTAATTCTGATCTTGCACATGGTCAGAGTAAAAATAAAAATTTAGCTGTAGACCTGACATTTGGTGATTTTTTGTAGGGAGGAAGCATGGGCCCATATTTCTGGGGTATCTCTAAATTCCTGTGGCTCCAAGAGATGCTTCCAAGATCATTGGGCATGCACTGAATTTGTATTTCAAATTGTGTGTGTTTCACTGTCACACACATTTTTATTCACTTTTATACTTACTGAGGAGGTAATTCTGATTACACATAATCCCTCTTTTCCTTCCTGTGTCCTTCCCACTTAACAATGACATATTTGATACCCAAAGTCAAATTAGAGTATCCTGCAGAGGGAGAAGAAACCACTGGACCCAAGTAAAAAGAGCTCTTTGCAAGGTTGTTTTCCTACTCAAATATATGTACAGAGGGGGTTGGTAATGTGGAAAAAACAATTCTGCTCTCTTTTGGATAAGCCAAATAGGAGAAAGGCATGATGTTGGGATATTGTCATATGCAGTTTTACTCTGTCATGACATAGTTTATGCAGAATTTGGGGAAAAGGCTGACCTTTATTGAATGTCACCTTGTAACAGCTCACAGTTTAGTCTAATCACATTTTTAATTAGGAGTAGGGAAGAGTATTCTTAGTCTGCCTCAATGGAAAACTTTAGAGGCTCTGTCCTAACTCTCTCCAGCATCCTTAGTTTCATACAGCTGCTCTGACAGAGGCAAACCCCATGGAAGAAAAAAAAAGGGAATTAAAAACCTTCTTAAAGCAAAACTTAAAGTCAGTGCAAGAGTTCTGTTAGAAATCAGAACTGTGCAAAGTCCAGAGGAACTTTGCCATCCCCTGAGATTCTTGGCAGCTTATTTAGCATCTCCCAGGATTTCTGCTCACAAGAACAGAGCATAATATTGTAGTCATTGATTGAATTTTATTATTGTATTCTGAGTGCTGACTGAGGGACTGCATTAGTGCAGCAGACAATGAAATCTGACTCACCCAAAACTTATAATTGTCTTGGAGGAGGTTAAAGATATCGCCACAAAACTGTTTGTGCTATGTTATTGCTGAAAAACCCCAGGCCTTTGGCAAACTCTGGAGCACTGGTTTGTGCATGGAACAGAGAAGAAACTTACCCTTAAGTCCCAAGAGCTTAGAAACTAAAGCTTCCTTAAGAAGACTAAAAGCTAAAACTTAATGCTGCAGTATTAGGTGTTGATTCTCAATAATATCAGCATTTGCACATTGTAATATGACTTAGGGATATGTTATTGATTTTGTTTCCTAAGCATCCAGTAATCAGGATCTCAGCTAAGGTTCCTCTATCCTTCCATATGTTGTACAGCAAGTCATTGTACCTCCACAGAACCAATCCTTTCTTATTTCTTTTTAGGTTATTGCAGCCCCCAGCCTGTGCCAGGTGCTTCCCAAAGAACAAAGCTTAGGAAGTAGCTTTGAGATCTATGTAAAAACTCATTATAATGATATTTTTTCCTACTTCTTTGTATTGAACTGCACCTTTCAACTAGTGAATTCAGCACACTTAGCAACTTAAACCAAAAATTGGTTCTTTGTTAAACTTTTTCAAGCTTTCTTTTCTCCCTCATTTTGAGTAGAAGGAGATACAGGTTCATCGGTTGGTTGTTTAATGAATTTCTCTTCATTCTTTTTTCTTTTCTTTTTTTCTTTCCTCAAGAATAAACATATGGCTTTGTAGCTAAAAATACAATATGACACACCTCCGGTCAAAGCCTTCTGAAGCATATCTGTTCTTACTTATTTTTCTCTGCAACCATAAATGTTCCAAATACTTTATAGAAATCATACCTGACTCTCACCTGGAAATGAGGAATGAGATTTTTAGTGGATTTTTTTGTAGGCCTTTCCACTTCTATACATTTTGACTGAAGTTCGGAAACTCAGAACTAAAAGGCCTCCTACTCTTTACAAACTCCTTTTGAGCCCTTTGTGGACATATCTTTTAGCTAAATTGCTATTGATGTTCAGACAATAAAGTTTTTGCTTTCAATCTATCTTAGACCAAAAAGTTTATTGTTATTTGTTCATTTTCTTTGCAGCTCATAATGCATTTTCTGTATCCTGGTTTTGTCTAGGAGAACCTGGTTTCAGGCAGGACAACCCCATGGGTCATTGTGGATGGAGTTAGAATAACAGGGAAGTTTCTGCTTTGGAAACCTCAAGATTCCACAAACTTATAAATGCATTTATTTATTTATTTATTTACTTACTTTTACTTACTTATTCATTATTGCATTTCTAAGAATCGTTGCATGCAAATGAATTTCATGTGATGGGAAATGCTAATCTTTTGTTAAAGAAAAGGGCTGGAAATCTTTTCATCTAGCTTCTGCAATCAGGATTTATTCTATGACCTTTAGTAAATCAATTCTTGATGTGTCAGTTTCTCCACTGGTTAAATTTTGATTAATAATGACCCTTAATGTAATTTCTGTAGTTCAGAAGAGGGTGATGAAAGTGAAGGCCCAGTTCTGACAACTTTTGCTTCATCAGGTAGCACTTACTCCTGAGAATGGTTTCATAAACCTCAGTAGAAACTGCTCAGTGGAGAAGTTTACATGAATAAGTATGACTTATTTAATATCTGTCAACTTTTTTCAATTCTTGAGGTTTAATGTGGCATTTAAGTGAAAATTGTTTGGTTTTTTTTTCTTTAAGAAGGTCTTTTTTTAGCCTATCATACTTTAAGACAACCCAGATAATTTAGCACCCTTTTTAATGATGGAAGAGCTGTGATAGCTTGATGCCACTCGGCTACAATTTAGGTATTTTTTATTTGGAGGTAGGGTGGGGAAGAACTTGTTGTCTATGTGTCATTTTTGCCAGCATGGGTTTACGCCTTCAGACAAAAGCTCAAGTTGACTGATGACATTCCCATCTAAGGTAGACAGCAAAACTGTTTCCAAAATCTAGCTGCTATGCAGTTATATTCATGCAAAATGACTCATTTTTTATTGCAGTGGCAGAGAAGATTGTTACAAGAGCTATGACAGTGTCCAAAACAAAGGATGTACTCCAAATCAATTTAGTGGTGAGGGACAAAATGACAGAAATTAAAAGTCCAAGAAATATTCTTACCATCTCCTGGCTATATTCAGGATTTCAGGAGGTCTCTTGTTTCCATACCAGGAAGCCAACACTTTAATATCTGAACAATGATATAACTCAGAAATTATGACACACTTCTCTGTTTCATGAAAATACATGTTTCAACAGCTTTATTAAAATGCATAGCAGAGGAATTTCGATGTAGGTTCTTCCCACAGCTTCAGGACACCCTCTGTGGATGGCTCAATAGGTATTTCAGGGAAAACTGCTTGCTAGTGGGACAAATCTGTTTGTCTTTGCATAGATACTGGAATCTATATGGTGCAGTGATGAGTCAAGGTATGAGTCTCAAGCACTTTAATTTGGTAAACTCACAGTGCAAATTGTGTTCACAAAATTATCCAGAAATTCCATAATTCTTATTCTTCAGTACTTAATCCATTATTTCAGTGCAGTTTTCAGCTGGGCCTAGAAGGTGATAACTACTGTGATCATTCTTTCTTTCTTTTTTTTTTTTTTCATTTCAAAAATCAATATTATAGTCATTTTCCATCCTTTCTGTTACCTCTCCAGATTTTCAATTACTTTTCTGAAGTATTTTTCTTGGATAAAATTAAACCAATTACTGCTGATCTTGACAAGTAATGACACATGCCCTATGAACCAGTAGAACTTTCTGTGCTCTGAAAGCAGTCCTTCAAGAAGCAAAGGTGTTTATTTGTTCTTTTAATACTTCTTTCTCCAGGAAATAGAAAACTTAACTATCTCTTGATATATCAGAAACTTCTTCTGCTGAACTTTCAGTATTACTTTCTATCAGATTGTGCCCATTACTAGTAGACTATGCTACTATTTTTAATTTTTACAGAATTTGTAAATTAGTTCTCCTAAAATTCTTCACCTAGCAAAGATCTTGAGAACTTTCTTAACTTAAATCATATAAGTTCATTACCAGGCAAGATCCTGGGGACAGGATGGGATGTCAGACCATGGTCTGAGATGTTGCAGTACAAAAACTTTTTACACACTGAGTCATAATGAAGGAAAATAGTTTCCTGCCTCCAGAAATGGCCCAAGTCACGTTATTTCCTTTCTGTATTTTCAAACAAAGATATAACTTTTTTCTTTTTTTATAAAAAGTTGCTTTGGTAATTTCAAAGAAGTTAAGGGAAAGGAAAACAAACCAAATTGGTCTTCTCTTTCTCGCCAACATTTTTGGGAGATTTCCTTCAGTGACAAAAAGAAAAAAAGTCTTTTTGGGTCTACCAGCCAAGTGAAAAATCAATTAGTTACACAGGTCTGGCTATTTGTTAGGATTTGCTGTCAGACAATTCATGCTTTTGATTAGTTATTTTTTCCCCATAATAGGACATATCATGGACCACAATACCATTGACTTTTTGTTTACATCTGTACAGACAAAGTAGCACTTTTAGCACCATTCTGCAAGATGCATACAAAAAAATTAATAGAAGAAGATGGAGAAGCAAGTCCATCTATATTTAGAAAATATATGCATAGCTTCTGAGGAAAAAAAGAAGTGATTTAAAGATAGCCCTAGAATTTTAAGCACTCAGTTCATTTTACATGAAATCTCAAAGTCAAACTCCATCTGACCCCCTCATTTAGTGAGATTCTGTTTGACCACCATCAAATTCAACTTCTCACACCTTTGTTGGATTGATTTTTTATTTTTTTCCCCTGGTAAGAAACTGTTTAGAGACTAAAGAATATCCTCTTATCATCAGACTGGACTTGCACAAATATTCTGTATGATCTTTCTCTGTCCCTCTTTTTCCAATAGCGACAAATTCCTTCTCAAAAACTATTTTTTTTCTAGAATATTTCTATATTGCAACCTACTAAGCATCCTAGTTACAATATGCTCAAATAACCACTAAATTCATAATTAGTCCCAGTTAAGCACATTAGTTTGCCAGGTGAAGAGGTAATATCATGGGGGCAAACCATCAACTGCTATGAAACAGTCCATCTCCACTGGGTTCAGCATAGAATTTCTGGTTATAACAGAGAAGACCTTGGTATAAAATCTTCTCTGCTAGGAAGCACTCAGTACCTGAGAATAAAATGTATATTTAAGAGTATACTAAGGAAGGCAGCTTACAGGCAAAGGATGAGATTAAAAAAAAAAAAAGTCATCTCTCCACTGCCACCTGAGCTGTTCACTATGGAGAAATAGTAACTGATGCACAGGGAAGTTGACAAGGAATACAAGGAAGCACAACTTCTTGTGCGCCACCTTGCACTAGTTAATATTCATCAGGAAAGGTCAAGGCCTTAAACAGAAAGGTTATTTCAGGGAATTGTATGGAATAACAAGAATCAGTACAGCCCAGAAGTGTTGAACTTGGAATTCAAGGGTCGAGGTTCCCAACACCTGAAATTTCACAAGTGACTGGATGCTCAGATGCTGCATTGTTTTCTAATTGCAATAAATCTTGTGGGTTTTTAAGCTGTGCACATAATCTACATTTCTGAAAAACACAGTTATTAGTTACCAGAAACCCAATGTGTTATTAATTTATTTAATGCTGATGGACTGAATTGTGTAATGGGTAAAGACAGTCAAGGAGCAGTGATTGGCAGGAATAAACCAGTTTCACTGAATGGGGACAGGGAGGATTTTATTCAAGAAAATGGCAGTGAAACCCATCCTAATAAATAACCAAGCTGAGTTGACTCAAGCACTTATAATGCCAGTGTCTGTGATAAGCAATGGAAACATTAATATAAAATGCTTCACCATAAACGAATACGGTAGAGTTCAGAATGATATATTGCAGCACAGCCATCCCTAGCATGGCATGCTTTTAAAGTGATGCTTATAATCATTTTTATTTTGGTAACAATAGGGGAAAAAAAAAGAACAGAACAGCAAAAATTGTTATCTGCTAAAAATGAACTGCAATAGCAAAATTTCCTGATAAGAACCTACATAAGGATTTAGCCACAGCAAGAGAACTGTGCTCAGATACAAATGCAGTAACTAGGAATGTGGTTGTAGCTTGTTCATTTCTAATCCTAGCTGTATGTTACAGTCAGATGGTGAAAGCAGTCATTTCATGAAATAACTGAAATTTTCAGATATTTCATGAAATGACCAGCATTATGGCTGTTCTACTACACTCTTAGACTCTGTCACTCCATCATTAAATTAAATGACTGGTGTTATTGTGAAAGCCACATTGGTGTGATTTTTATCACTTACATTTAGGCACCTGAACTTAGATGTACAGGTCAATTTAGGCTCTCACAGTCATGGAAGAAAAGGTGGCATGTCCAGCTGGTAACCCAGCTGATCTAACTTAGCTACCTGGTTCTGGATTAAATAAACCATCCTTTTGCATACACTGCTCTCTTTCACTTAATTATAAAAGAAGTCAAATGTGACATGTTTGAAGAAAGATGCTTACCCTTTGGTTGATCCTTGTGACTCCTATTCACTGTGCTGCTTAATCCTATAAATGCTCACAACTGCTGTGAAAAATATTTCTGTTCTGACACACTCTTGTAGACATTAACTTTTTACACCCTGTGCTCTTTGTCACAGGACATCTGACTGCACTGGATCCATTTGCTCCCTCCTTGTAGCTTACATTTCCCTTTCCCAGTGTGCCATGTGGGTTACAGGATAGAATTAGTATTATATTCAGGGGCTTTTTTCGTTGTTTCGTCTTGTTTTGTTTTGACCAGAATGAATAACATGACACATCTTTCTTTACCCAGTCTGGGACATTTATTAAACCTCTCCACAGTCATGGCTTTCCTACAGTCCCTAGACTTAAAAATTTGCCCCTGTTGTGACAGTCAAATTCTAGTGACAGATGAGCATGTTAAATGCCTTTACTGCCTTGAAGAAATTCTGCCTCATATTCCTAGTAAATGCAGCATTTGTTGGTCCTTCCCCTTGCAGGCCAGAAAAGACTAAGAACCTGTCTTTCTAACTGCTTCCCTGGGAAGTGAAAAGTTCTATCTTCAGACAGCCATGATGAAGTGGCACCATTCACAGGGAAGACAATATTAGTTGAAGTATGGATGTGGTGAATGTCCATGAAGTTACATGACAGGTTCACTCTTTCCTAAGGAGAATCTGAGAGGAGCCAAGGGATTCTGCACATCAGATTAGGAATATCCAATATGTTTCTGATAGAACAGAGAGTCTGGAAACTACATCTCAAAACAAGTTTCCTGGCTGTGGCTGCAGAGCAGGGGTGATGCAGTTCTGGGCTTTTCTGGGCCCTAGGAGGAAGGCAGAGCAGGCACCTGCAACACAGAGGAGAGCCTGATTCCTCAGGAGACATATCAGATTCCCTGAAACTGTTAAGGAAACAGTCCTTAACCAGGGAAAAGTCTGATTTAAATGGGTAGGGTTGAAGTTTTGCATGAGGTCAAAGACTACCTTCCAGTTTGAGTCTTTCAGTCTAGGCTGAGAAAATGGATAGGGTAAATATTAGTTCCTACTTCATCTGCATATAAAACCCAGAGCACGTCACAAGGCGCTGACCTTCACGTCTGTTCACACAACTGGGTGCTCTGAATTCCTTAGAAGGAGGCTTTTTTGGTATGTACTCCTGTATGTTCTTTTGGCTGGGGGATGTTACATGGAAGAATAGTTGAGAAGATAAGCAGGACTCATTTATTGAGATCTATTGCCCTTTCTGCATAAAACTTTACCACAAACTCATACTCCAGAAGATAGCAGGGAAGAGTCATAACAGCATAATGAGAGGCAAAGTGAGACATGCCACAAGTCTTAAATGGAAACTGGACAGTGAGATCTAGAAAATACTAGTCACAGAGGGGCAAGGTTTCTCACTAACCATATTTCACACTGTTTTATCAGATACAGGTTGTTATCATGAATATGTGCAGCTACCTCAAAACAGTTTTGAACTGCTGAAATGTGTATTCATGTTAGCAAATATTACACAAGCAGTAGAGTTTGACTGTTGAGCATTCCACGGAACCCATCGCCCACTAGAAAGTATAAAACCAATTCAAAGTCATCTGACAGAAGTCAAGTAATTCTAAGACAAAATACTTTATGCTCTTTCCTGCTCATGGTCCCATAAATCCTAGAGATTCCCCCCTTCCACATCAAAAATGTATAAAGAAATTGCCTTCTGATTTGTGTCCTTTTTTCTTTTACAGTCTGACTTGAGAGATGAATGATCAGTTGAAACATCCTTTACAGACTTTGTGGCTATCAAACAGCAGAGAGGCTTGTCCTGAACTTTTGTAAAGCTAGACATTTCAGAAAAGCTGAAATGTGAAAGTAATTCCAGACAACAAACATAAATTCTCTTCCTAGGGTTGCTGCTAAGGAAGTGAGAAACATCAGTGATTTGGGCTTGCTTTTGTTGTTTTCATATGCTATCTAGATATTTCACAAAAATATTTACCTTCCAAGTCTATTTCTTACACTTGAGTTTTCTCGATTTTTTTAAAGGCTCAACTAGATTATTTACAAATTAGCTCATTTAAGGATTAAACTGTTATTCACAGAATTTGCTTTTTTATTATTATTTAATGTAACGCTTCCTGAGAAGCAGATTTGTTGTGTTTGTTTGGGTTTTTTTTTTAGATGAAAAGTTTCAGAGTTTTCTCATTTATTTTATTTTATTTATTTAGGATTTTATTTTTATTTTGATATAGACAGATTTCAAACAAATGAGTTTATGCTTATTTCTACAGTTATTATGGTTTTCAGTAAAGCATATACAATTAGACTTTTGAGTACCCCTGAGGTCAGATAACCTAATTTCTGAACTCCAGCTTCATGTATTTAAGATCAGAGAATCCTAGAGTATTTTCAGTTGTAAGGAACTCCTGACAGGTCAGGATGGCTCAAAGCTGGGCCAATTTAAAAGTTATACCATTTGACATAGGCCCTTGTTCAGCCAAGCTTTGTGTGTCTGCAGGAATGGGTATTTCACCTCTTGTCTGGGCCTCTGCTTTAATGTTTGACCAACCTGATTGTGTGATTTTCTTTTCCTAATTTCTGATCAGAATTTCATTCTCTGTAATCTGTGTCCATTGCCTCCTGTCCCTTATGTGTTTACCTCCAAAATGAGCCTGGCTCCACTCTCTATAACTGCCTAATTCATATTTGATGACATTTACTTATTCTGCTTTTCTGAAGACTGAATAAACCCAGATGCCTCGGTTTCTTTTTGTATATCTTGTGGTCTGGACACCCACACACCTTGCACCATGCAGCTGCCTGTTAGACAAACCTGAGTATCTTGCAGATGCAGGGGAGGTATAGTACACCAGGTTTGGTTTCACAAGTGCCAAATGGAATGTAATAATCAGTTCCTCCATTCTTCTGCCGATTCTAACATAGCCCAGTCTGTGGTTATCCATCATCTCTGTAAGGATCCACTGTGGCTCATGTTCAACTCAGTGTCCACCAGGGCCCCCCAAGTTCTTTTCTGCACAGCCATTTCCAAGGCGAGCTGGTGGGACAATGAAGAAGCTCTTGACCAGCACAAAACCACTCCAGTCTTGACCACATTCAGTGGCCTCACACAGCAAAGCCCGAAAACACACTGAAAAGGAAATGGCTGCACCTCTTTCAGCCTGATAAGCATTGCACATCCATTAGATCAGGGCCCAAAATAAAGCAGTGGATAGTGTATTCCTTCAAGATACAGCTATTTCAGGGTGAAATGAATTGGGATTGACAATTTTCTTCATAACAACTTAAAGCTTTAATACCAAGCTTTACTCACAATGGTAGAGACAAGAGATCTAGTGAACTGAGATTGAGAGAATGAATTGTCTCAAAATAAACTGAAAATGTGGCAAAACAATCGTGCATTTCCAGATGGTAATGAGATGCAATTATATATTTGAACTAAACAGATGTATCATATAGTAATTGTTTTGAAACTATTAGAAACTACTCAAGAGAGTAAGTGTGCCTGCTTGTTTGTCCCAAGCTCACAACAGTCAGCTCTACTTAGATCTCCTGAACTGATAGAAGAATAAACATTCACTAGCAGGTAGTTAAATAACGTTGACTGATAATTCCAAAGGCAGGTTATATCTATTTAGTGAATGTGGGTATAGTCTTGCTAATTTTCAAGTCATCCAGAAGTTACATGCTAACACTTTCTACAACTAAACAGGCGACCTCCAATAGTGATACAAAACCAAAATTAATCACTGGAAATCTTTAAAACCTGAGATAAGGGTCTTATATGCTTCTTGCTAAAGCTTATAGTCTAAATGAGGTTTTAAACCAGTAGACAAAATTTTCTAATCTCCACCTAGAGTCAACACAGAGGGATGTGATCCTCTCCAGAGGGGTATCATGTGAATTGCTGAATCATATTCCCAGCATGTCCGGTGGGATCGTGAGCATGGGTGACAGACCCTCTAATTTGAGACATGTCATTAACATGCAGAGATATCAGATGAAGAAGAATCTTATCTTCTGTTGCTGGCAGAAACAGGACATATTTACTATGTGTTATGACCGCATCTGGTCGTAAATAAAGAATCATAGAATGCTTTGGGTTGGGAGGGACATGTAAAGGTCATCTAATCAAAAGCCCTGCGCTGAGCAGGGACATCTTCATCTGGATCAGGTTTCTCAGAGCCCTCTCCAGCTTGATCTTGAATGTTTCCAGGTATGAGGCATCCACCATGTCTTTGGGTAAATTGTGGTAGTGTTCAGCCACTGGTGGGAAAAATATTCTTTCTTACATCTAAGCTAAATCTACCCTCTTAGTTTAAAACCATGACCCCTTGTCCTATTGCTGTATGTCCTGCTAATATGTCTGTCCCCATCTTTCTTATAAGCCTCTTTCGAGTACTGTAAGGCTGTTATAAGCTCTGCCCAGAGCCTTCTTTACTCCAGGCTGACAAATCCCAACTTATTCAGCTTTTCTTCTTAGGAGGAATCCTCCAATCATCTATGTGCTCTCCTCTGAACCCACTCCCATATGTCCATGCTCTTCCTATGTTGGGGTTATAAGTTGACAAATTGCATAAAATTAAGCTTTAAGGAGAAAGATTGATTTAATTTACAGTCTAATTTAAAGTAATATAGAAGGAATTCTTATGGCATTGTAATGTCCCTTTTCAGTATTGGTAGAACAAAAATGGTGTTTGTGTTACAATATGATTTTCATATTATGATAATGTTTTGTCTTAAATGCAATCTAATAAGATTTTAATGACTTAATTAGAGGTAGAACCTCATTATTTTGTTAAAGGAAAATCTTTGAAATATTATTTTTTCCTAATGAATATTTTTGGTGTATTTTATAGAGTTCAGAATAAAATAACTTCATCAACTCAGAAATTGTTGATGAAATGAAATTTGCTTTTTTTCACACCTCTAGGTTATTTATTCCACTATTCTTCATTCAACATCTGGTACTTATTTTCAGTTGAAACTTTCATTGTTGCAATGGTTGATTATTCATACCCATTATTGCTGTTCTTCTGGTTGTATTCTATTTGAAAGAATAGGAACAGCAAGCAAATGCATTATTATCTATTATGACATTTATTATGATTATTAATATGTGTAGGGAATACATGCAGAGTATTATTCATATGGTAGTTAGACAGTTCCACACTCTTGATATTTGCTATCTTTGATATCAGGCTATAACATTTTCCCCATTTTATATATTAGAGATAGAAGGAAATAATAATTAAAAATCTTGCCCAAGGTTAAGGAGAGAAAATGAGTTGGAGCAGGGATTCACAGTCTTCTGGCTCTAATTGCTTCTGGAACAATATGTTTCATTGTATTATTGAGACCAAAAAGAACTAAGAGTGAAAGATGAAAAAAGTCCCAATGGTAGATATTTGATAGACTCCCGCAGCCATATCACCAAAATGGATTGATTTTCACATCAACAGAATCAGTTTAAAAAACATTTGTCTGAAATCCAGGAAGGCTGAATGCATCTATAAATACAGACTCAGAGAAGTCAACAGGAGCTTTCCAAAAAATTATTTTGGTTTGGAGATTTGGTGGGTTTGCTTTCTCTGCAACTAAATTGAAGTTGTTGATTCTGGGTGTAATGAAAGAGACTTGTCACTATTGAAGATGAGGGAAAGACTGTGTAATCTGCAATGATTTTCAGATCTTCTCGTATTTTCATAATAATCTGGGATCCACGTTACCACAATGAAAGCACAGTGGATTGATGGACTAATCTTGCCATTATACATTAAATATTATGTTGAAATTAGGAGTACATGTAACTCGTGCCAAAAGAAGGGCACATAACTCTCAGTGCCTCCAGCATGTAATTCCATACATTTTAGTCTCCTTTTTGGTCATTTGTCAGTGCTGTATCATTCTCCTCAATCAAAGACTGAGACCAACTTAATAGGTTAAGTTAGGAGAAAAGGATCCTGCTCTACAGGTTAGTTCTGGAGCAGCTATGAACAGGTCACCAGTGGTGAAAGAGATGAGGACTTGGAGCTGGGTGAAACTATGTTTAAGGGCAGTGAAGTCATAAAAGAGCAGATGTCTAACATATATAGAACACACTTTGGGTAGTAAACTGGAATATAATCTGAGGATGTAAACAAGGAAGAAAGAGGAAGGTGTATAAGGATGCTAGAAAATATAAAAATAGCCCATTCCCCCAAAGAGGAGGAATAATGAAGAAACCCCATTAACACAGCATGCATTTTTCTCATTTGTGAACTTGGAATACTGATGGCCTGTTCCAAATGTTCCTTTGCTTGAACAAGATCTGTGGTATGGGATCCAGAGGGATGATGGAAGGGGGAACATGATGTTCATGAAAGGAGTGGGTGCTATTGTGTGTATAGCAATTATAACTGCTTTGTTGTAGTGATGAGACTTTTTTCTTTATTTTCTTGACCTGTAATAAATAAATCTGAACCAATAATCCTTGTCTAGCTTTGCTATTAAGATTTCATTTTTATTAATAATAAATTCTTGGCTTCATGTATTCACTGCATTTCCCTTTAGCACACAAGATTTTAAGCATAATAAAAAGCTTAAACTTTTAATAGACAAACAAGTTCCCATTTGACTAGCTTTCATAAAGCAGCTTCAAGAAGCAGCTGGGACAAACAACAATGTTTTTGTCTCATCTCATTTTTATTTCTTAGTGGAATTTGCTGCTAGAGAAAAAAAGAGTTTCTGGTCATCGTCAGTTACTCTGAAAAATATATTTTATTACTTCCAAAAAACCCCACTTAAATGAAGAGAATTATAAAATCATTTTTACAGGAGTCTTTGGATAATAAATTGTCAGGTCTTAAATATCATCAGATTCTTTTATTTGAGTTTATCTTTTGAGGTGGATCAGAATGCTGTAATCAATCACTCAGCCATAAAACGGCTTCATCATACATGTGTATTCTCTTCAAAATCAAGTTGTAACATTTGCACATAATAACTTATTGGGTTGTAAGGTTAGTCCAAGCCTGTGTTCAATATTATCTGACATTTTATTGGCTACCACACAAACTTTTGCCTAACACAGTCATTTTACTTAGAAATTTAATTGAAATGTTGCTTGCAACAAAACACTTTTTTAATGTAGGAAGAGTAATTTAAAACTGCTTGATGCATGGGAGGAAGACAGGAGACAGTAAAATGTGGGAGAAAATGAAGAAGAAAAAGAAAACACTCATTCTAATGAGAAATGGAGTTTGAAGAGGAAGTTTCATAAGGATGAATTCATTCCCTAAGGGAGCTTATTCTGCATTTGGTGCCTGGATCAGCACACCTTCCTAGATGAAAAATATAAATCACACAGTTATGTGATGGATGATGTTTATTTAGAACGAGGCTTGTTAAAGAGGTGCTTAGCAGGGAACGGGCATCTTCTTTCCAGGAACGAGGTCTTGATGCCAACATTTAGAGACTACAGAAAGGAAGGCAGGAGGACCTGAGCTTGTAGGGGAAAACCTCAGCAGAGCATAAAAAAGGGCCATCCACAGTTTGTGACTACCTGGACTTAGTCAGAGGAATATGACAGATGCAAAGAGGCCTCTGCTAGAGGTTTCAGGCAAGTGATGGAGCTAGTTTACATGTGAAACTTGCATTAACTTATTTCACAGGAATGAGGCTTTACAAAAGGTGAAATAAAAGTCTGCTTAAAAAAATAATTGATGTGTGATTGATGTGTGGGATGATGACCGTGCAAGAGGCAGCAATCAAAACAGAAATATAATATTAACCAAATCCTATGTTTTCTCAGGTAGGTGTGATTTTTTTTTCTTTCCTCCCATATCTTAGAGGTCTATAACTCTGTTGAGGAAAACTTTTTAAAGCCTTATTTTGAGAAAGCTTTTTCTATCTATTCCCAGCTGTGCTTCTAGCACAGAAAGGGAGTCACAGTCCCTTCCCAGTTCTGAAAAATAAAATTTAATAACCAAAACAAAACAAAAAAAACGAAAAAAAATCAAACAAAAAACCACAAACAAAAAAAAACCTTTTAAAAATTTACCTTATATTTGATATTGAATGAATATGTGATAGCATATTCAAGTATGCAATAGACAAATACTTTGAAAAATAAACTAAAGAATGAATAAGCATGAAAAATATTGTTAAAGCTGGGATTGTGGCCCCTAAATTTATGTATAAGCAGTTAACATAGAATAGCAGTAAAATTGAAAAACAAGTAAACAAACAAACAACAACAAAACTTCTAGAAGTGCTTTATCCTCATTACTGTTTAGTAGAAATTTCCTGAATAATAATATTCCCTCAGGAGGTGATAATTTATAAAATAAAAAGTCATAAAATATAAATGTTTATGACAGCTGTTGAATGTTGATAGAGCGGTGTTGGTATCTAAGACTGGCTTACATTAAGAAAAGTTGTCTTTTCTTTGGTCATTCTCCTTCTCCATTTTTCCCATTGATTGGGGAAAAACATGGAGATTGCCAAGATCCCACTGTGCCTCTTTACATGGAAGGCAAGATGAAAACTTGGAAGCTATTGGATCTTCAGTTCCTGAATACCCTGGCCCCTCCTCATCTTGCTGCTTACAAAAGTGGCTTCCCATTCTAAACGTGTAGCATAAGAGAAACAGAAAACTTGTGGAGCCTCTGTACAGCCACCCTCCCAGGAGCTTCCAGTGTTCATATCTTCAGGATGGCTCTTCTGGTGGGTTTGCTGAAGACCGTGACATTTTTTATTTTACACAAAGAATTTGAAATGTGAGGTTCTCCTTCAGTTCATAACAAAGTCAGCTATTCTGAAATATCAAAGCCCTATGTGAATTGGAATGACCTTTCCCTGGTTAGCTCCTGCCCTTTAGCAATGGGTGTTGCTGGTAGCTCGAAATTCACATACATGGCCACTTTTTGCAAAAAAAGGCTATGAGGGGGCAAACTTTCTCCAAAAGGTCTTTAACTTAAAAAAGTCAACCCAAGGCACGAAAAAAAGAGAACCAGTTCTGCAGGCTATTCACCTCTTGGCCTCTTTACTGAAATTGCCAACAAGGAGAGGAGCTGCGATGAAGACTATTCATTTATCTCGGAAAATAATGTTGAATATCTGTCACTGCTTTGGGAAATGATTGACCTGATAATGATAGGTTTTATATCAGCAGGTCCTCGAGTGCCATTCTCAAAGTCACTATATGGGGTTTGAAAATTGACTTCTTAATGGTGACAATCCTGTGAAACAGAAAGGAATTGCATTGCAGATGAATTTTCTGATGCAATGCATTGTCTTTTCTCTACCCAGATTGATGCCCATGCACTAAGTATGTTGCCCAGAGCAAAACTTAAGGGAATTACAGGGCAATGACATTACATTGAGCCATATACCTTTAATGTCATGCACTAATTTACTCTTAAACTTTTTCTTATGATGGTGAAATGGTTCTCACTTAAAAGAAAACCCACAACATACTTATAAGACAGTTATATTTAAATTTATGGGTATATAGTACAGCCTTAAGAAAAAAATATCTTAATTTTCCTCTTGTTTTTAAGGTTCATTACAGTTAAAGTTTCCTTCCAGAGAAGCGTCTCACAAAGGTCAATAGAAACTATTGGGGATTAAGGATGGAATTTTCAAAAGTAATTACTGCTGGCCTAAGTCTGATCTCACTGGTTTCAATGAACTACCATTAACTTTAGTGTGAATAGAGGCAGTCAGATATCAAGAGGTTTTTTGAAAGCATGTATGAGTGATGTGTCATTCAGTTGACAGTGTCATATATGAACTCTACCTCATGATCTTTTGCATATTCACAACACAGTTAAATCATAGTTGTTAAAATGTTAAATG
>VZTZ01014854.1:24495-37539 GCA_013400955.1 Drymodes brunneopygia | reverse complement strand
GGAAGGAAGGAAGGAAGGAATTCCGGAAGGAAGGAAGGAATTCCGGAAGGAATTCCGGAAGGAAGGAATTCCGGAAGGAAGGAAGGAATTCCGGAAGGAATTCCGGAAGGAAGGAATTCCGGAAGGAAGGAATTCCGGAAGGAATTCTGGAAGGAAGGAAGGAATTCCGGAAGGAATTCCGGAAGAAAGGAAGGAATTCCGGAAGGAAGGAAGGAATTCCGGAAGGAAGGAAGGAAGGAATTCCGGAAGGAAGGAAGGAAGGAAGGAAGGAAGGAAGGAAGGAAGGAAGGAAGGAAGGAAGGAAAAGAAAGAATCTCAGAGGCAAGACTGAATCCAGGGGAATTGCAGTGGACTATAAGGCTAAACCTCATCAGAGAACGCTTTATTCCCACAGGGAGTTGCACTGAAAGGGAATAATTGACTACAGAACAGAAAGAACAGATTCACATTCTTTGAAGTCAAACCAAATTCCTCATCCTGAAAACTTCCTTTCACAGATTCAGGGCCATGTTTTCTTCTGCATTCTGTGAAGCACAATAAATTACCCTGATATGAGTGAGACGAAAACCCATCTGCAAGCATTTGATTCTTAGATCAAGGAAGCAGAATATTTTTATATGCATTAATTATTCTGCTCACCATTTCATTGTATAAAATCTCTATATGACAATTCCTAACCTCTTTTTTTCAGCATATTTATTCTTATATTGTTAAAAAAGCATTTTTGCTCATTCCAATAACACCTCAGCACGTGTGGCCACCAGGGTTAGTTAGGTCCAGGTCTTTCTTATTCCTTCTTCTGATAAGAAAAGTGGAATTTTTTAAATTACTCTTTCATATCAAGGCAATGTGAGTTGTCTCTAAGACTAGCCGAAGCAATGCAGAAGTGCATTTGGCACCCAGAGTAGAAAGCATTATAATTTATATAATGGCTCTTTCTTATTTCAGAAAAACTGAGAACAGTTCCTTCTTTCACAAGAAGTCTTTGCACTAATAGGCTCAAGGTGTTTGTCAGTCCCAGGTTTGCCTCTATAATTTATAAAGTGAGGATCAAGACTCTGAGCTTGATGTATGAAAGCAGAGTAAGGAAGAAAGGACATAACTCTTTTTCTTCTGAGAGTAAAGGAATAGATGAGATAGTAGTGGTAACCTTCCTTTGGGAGCATAGATAGGTGTATATATAGATGGTAACTATCAAAGCAGTTGGTTATATATCCTTGAAACAAGGTAAATTCTTATCCACTTTTAACCTTGCACAATTTCCTGCACTGGCATCGAGTGAGCCTCCAATGGTACGGGACCTCTGAGTGAGATCTTTCCATACAAGCACGTCAGGATCTGGGCCAACACATCACAAGGGAAAAAAGGGGAGAAAGCTGTCCTGAGTAAAGCCAGAACAACATTACCAAGCTCTGGTCTTTGGGAAATTCAGTCCTTTTCCTACTGTTTGAGTAGCCTTTCATGATACAGGTTCACCTTTGTGAAAGGCATTTTGTGGCAGACAGTTCAGATCGCTGTCCTTTAAATCCAGACATTACAACCAGCTGGAAGTCTGCAATGACCTCTTCCATGGCAGAGCAGAATAAATCAGTGACAAAGTGCTAGAATCATTGCAAGAACAAAAGAGGTCCCTCAGTCCTGGAGCCTGTATTTTAACCTCTTTAGATGAGATTCTTGTTACCTCATATGGTCCTCTGAAAGTTAGACATCTAAGTCTAAGATAGCCATTTATGATTCCTTAAGAGTCAACAGAAAGAAACACAAGCCTCCAAAAGGGCAGTTGACCTCATCCTAAAATAGTCTTTGGGAATGAGTCAGCAGTACTGCCCTCTGCATTACCCATACCTGTCCTTTGATTATAATGGATGGTAAGGGCAGTCCATACCTGTAAACTTCAGACACTGAATTTGTATATAAGGGCTCCCACTTTTTTTATGGTGTTCCAGATTTCATTCATGCAGAATCAAACACAGGAAATGATGAAGTCCACATATTCAAGTCTTGCCTCTTATAAGTACTTGATTAGGTAACATAATCACAATATGAGTTGAGGACTGATTTGAATGGAGAAAAGACTTATGTTGGTCACCTTAGTTATTATGGAAAAAATGTGCCATAAACATAAAGCCATAATATTAATCTCACTTTTATGTCCACACACACACACAAAGAAAAGGAAACAAGGTAAATTTGGTCTCAATTTACGTAGATGGATAATAAGACTTTCAATTATTGTTGCATTATTTGTTAGTATGTGGATGAAAGATTATGTGACAATATGCAAAATATATTTTCTGCATATTATAATATTTAGTAATGTCATTTGATTTTTTTATATGTTTCATTAAATTGTTTTGTGGCTTTATTATCTACCCAGATGCACAGCTCAGAAATACAATTATTCAGATTTAGAAGCAATAAAATTTGGCATGCATTTACTTGTATTCAGAATTCCTGCACGCTAAAGAGAAATTACTACATTCTTCCCACATAGCTCAGTTCTCATGCCTTCACTGAACCATTCATTAGAAGGAGCACATTATAGAAAATACACCATTTATGTTAAGAAACCCTCTGATAACAGATGTATTTGTACAAAGCAAATATTTCAATATATCATAGCCTTTTGATCATGACTATAATAGAAGCAAACATATACACATTTTCTGTAATGCATATCTCTGTTATATGATTATTGGGAAGGGGGAGGAAATGAGTATTATAGATTATATGTTGTAAGAAAAGGCACCTGCAGACAGGGGTTGACAGTCCTTTGAAAACATTATTGAATACAATACAAATTGTTCTGTTTTATAATAAATGTTTTGAGTTTGCATTAAAAGGCATGTCTCCTAGCTGAAGCACGGGACCTTTCCTATAGACAAGTCATTCCAGCTTTGTTTTGCCTTCACTGTCTTTCATAAATCAAGCACTCAAATATACGACACAATGTCCTGAAGTCGTCCCCTGTCCCCTGTAGTTGCAACTGAGTCTGCTCCTGATGGATGGCGGGATAGGGAGTAAGTCAGCAGTCGAGTCCTGGCAGGGCAGCTCTCAGCAGTGGTGTCTGCTGTGCTCTGTGAGGCTGCACACAGCACCTTGGGGCCCTGCTTGGACCTCAAGTGATGATCCTGGGCAGAAGCATCCCAGATGCTGTAGTGTGCGTTTTTTGTGGAAGCATCCCAGATGCACTCTGCTTGTAGTACAGACCTGCTGGGCTGAAATGAGCTGTAATTGCTGATCAATATAAAAGTAAATAAAGTAAGGGGATGGTGATACTGCTCGGTGTTCTTTTCACTCTATCTTCCAACAGGAACTGCAATTCCATCAGGGAGTAGGTGCTTTCTTTCACCAGTGTGTTGCTCCTCACAACACCTCCACAAGAAGAGCATCCCCTGGCAGAAGAATACTAATGAACTTCCACTTACTGCCCAGGAGTAAACGGGAGGATATTCAGGAACAGGACTCCTCTCCATGCTCTCACTCCCTGACCAGTAGTTCCACCCCGGATCAGGACACAGTGCTTGGTCTGTACTCACTCTGTGTCAGTGCCACTCTGAGGAAACAGTTTGCATTTTAGAGAATCCCCCAAGGTACTGCCATGTGCTACCCTGGGGATTCCCAGGTCTTTGGTCTATCAGGAATATCACTGTAATTGGTGTTGCTGCTGATAGATACCTTGAGGTTTCATGTCTCTCATGGACTCAGCTGTCTCCCATTTCTGCCCACCCATCACGCAGGCAAACTTTTATCTTGTAAGCCTGTGTAAGAGAGGAAACAAGGGTAATCTGAGCAGCTGTGATTTAATATTTGGATAACAGAGGCACAACATGGTCGTCTCCAAGGGGCAATACCCACTGATGTGGGAGATCTACTGAGTATCAGAAACTGACTGTGCCTTTTTTTCTATTATTTCCTTCTAAAAGTAGAAAGGCCTCCAAGCAGCAATATTGCTCTGAATATTTCTGCTTTGTAAAAGCCACAGATCTCATCCTCTTCTTTTTCTGCTGGAATTATTAAAATGTAGAATAGCATTTTATTTTTTAAATTAATAACTTCTGCTTCAACATTTCTGATTAGGGTATAAGAGCTTTATTACATGAATGAAATCAGTATAATCTTTTTTGCCTAAATTTACACACATAATACAGATAGCTTTAGTTCCCATTTCTGCAGAGATATAGAATTTTTATTCTTTTATCCTAATGGATAGAATTTCAGGCAATTATGTTGTTTATATTTTAGAGACCAAACTACTTTTTATGTTAATTTCAAAAACTCTATTGACTTCAACAGAGTTACAGTGGATTTACATTACTATAAATGGTAGTACATGTTGGTTCTTAAATGACTATGGGGAGTTTGGATTACCCAATGGATTTGGCAAACCACACTCAATAATTTTGCTAAAAATGTCTTTATTCCTGGGGCCATTTAATATTTATGCACTTGTTTCAAGCTTGTTTCTAAAGAGTACAGTGATTTATTATGAACCAACACTTGCACAATAAGCTATAATAAAACAGCTATTTAGGTTTGCTTATGTTTACCACAAAATCAGTTCAAGGCATCTGAGAATTTTCCTTGGTTAAAATAAAGTATGTCCAATATAATGGAGAAATCTTACTTGGTATAACTCATAAGCTTGTAGGACAGACAGCAAAGTGCCCTGGTTTGACAGATGCCAGTGGATATCCATTGCCCACTACATTTTCCCCTCTTAGGGCTTCCCTGTTCCTCTTCTCTCTCCAAACACATTACCTCTTGAAACTGGGGATAAGTCTCACCAACAGTGAAGAAGCAGCAATCTCTTTCTGTGTTTCTTGGCACATAGCTGAGTTATTTTACTTGAGGGGTAATGTTCTGGGAGTTTCTAAATTGTAAGACAAACAAATGGCTGTCATTTATGTATGGTCTTCAATTTGTACATTATAATATTTCCATTATTATTTTGAAAAAGTATCTGAATAGCTTTCAGCTTCTTCAAACCATGAATCATCTCTTTCAACATCTCTGCAGTTTTCTTGGACAGGTACATTGTCTCAAGGGAGAAGAAGCCTTGCTCTTCATGCATGAATTGACCCTACACTGAGGTCATTGAACAGTCTCCCCCTTGAACTGAATAACTGAGACAGGGTCAGGGTCAGTGAACAGTAAAGTTTATAAATTATATTTATTTTATTTTATTTTATTTTATTTTATTTTATTTTAATTTACCTTATTTTAAAGACTCAGAATCTGAATTCTACAGACTCAGAAAAATATCATATTGATGACTGGCGTTTAAACTAAATGCAAAAATCTAAGAGATCCCAGATTTTGAATCTCTTTCCCTTCTGTCGAAAGGTGCTTTTTAGCAACCACAGATGCTTTTGATTTAATTTTTCACTGCGTTCTATCCAGCCTATTTTGTAGTCCATCAAGAAAGAAACATTAGTCATCACTCTGACAATGACAGAAAAAAAATGGCTAAAATAGAGGTCTGATATATATCAGCTTCTGGTATTCTTGTTGCAAGTCAAAAGAATACAATTCCCACAAATTTGCTTAGACTCATAAAATCTCATGCTCAGAGATACAGCTGGGGTTTCCAAAGCCACATCAAAGCACAAGCCCTGTCACTGACACAAGAGGAGAAACATTGCTCAAATCATCAGAACCTGGATTATGCATACCCACTTCCTTCCCTTTGATGACATCAACAAGATCAAAATGGGTTCAGCTTCCAGAAAGGAGTGTTGTGGCTCAGTCATAGGTGCTTGTGCCAGAGAGAAATTGTGGAGAGAAACTCTCCACCTTCAGGCTATGCAGTAAGGCTACCAACAAGAAGTTAAAAGCCGTTATTGCATCATCCTCTCTTCCAAGTTTTCTGCTTTCCACGATGTCACACAAGTAAAAGATTTTTCATTTAGCAGAAAGTCTGGCTATGTGACAATTTTCACATCCTTGAAAAAAAAATAAAAAATGAACAGCCTAGAGGACTGGAGCATGGATTTTTGAAAATCCATAAAGAGAGAGAGAAGTTCTCAGGACATAGGTGAATTTTTTAACCATTGTAACCATCAGGAAACAGAACTTCTTGTTAAGAAGGAGGCTAAAAGAAAAGCTGATATAGTCTTACTGCCATGAGACTGCTCAAGTGAGCAAAGGACAAATGGGGATACTGGGGAGAAGGAAATATCTCCCACTTACAGGTGTTTCCAAACTGAACAAAAATAAAATGTGTCCTATCATCCTTAAAAAGAAAAATAGGACTGAAAATGGGGAAAAGAAAGGTTAGGGTTAAAGCAAAATACTTCCTGTTTGATAAGTTAGAACTTTGGCATGTGCTTCTACAAATGCCATACATCTCTGCATCATTTCCACACTCTGATATTTAGGTTGGTTTCAACTTCTGACCCACCTCCCTACGAGCAATCACACCACGGACAGCAGAGAGGTCTGCAGAGCCAGCTGTGATGGCTCTGTCATGGGACACTAGAACTCCAAAATGGATGGATTTGGGCAGTCTCAAACAATTGAGAACATGAAAACAAATACTTTATTTACTTTTGACATGTTTAAGTCAATTGTATAAGTCATCATCAGTCATTCTGCAGCAAAAGAAAGGGAAATTGCACAGCTGAGCAATACAGAAAACTGACCACCAGTCTAACTATCCAAAGCAGTGACAGGCAGAGAAGCCCCTGGATGTTAACGTGATCAAGTCTCAGTAAAGAACTGCAGACAGAACACATTCATTTAAAAGGGCCTAGCCATGAGTTGCTCTAAGGGTGAAAGGCAGCATGTACTTATTTAACAAGAGGCAACTACTTTCCATTTTGACCATAAACCACGTGTAACCATTTCATGACTTCCTACTGTCATGCTGTAAATACATTTTTTGGGTTTTGATATAATTTGTGAGATAAAGCTAAACTCTGAAGACAGCTAAAACTTCAATTCCTCTCTCTGGAGCATCTGCTGGAAGTGTGAAGGAGCCCAATGCAGAGGTTTCCCCTGAGCATATTCTTTGATTTAACACAAACAAATGCCTGAAAAAAAATCATACTGTACTTGCTAAACAACTGCTCTGAAAGAGAAACTGTACATCTTGGGAGGTAAAAAATAATATCCCAGTTCTGGTGAGGCAACATCAGGGTGATCAAGCTGACTGTGCTGCCTGGTGACAAGCATGTAGGAAAAAAGTGACTTGTCCAGACCATTTCCATTTTTCCCACTTGATGGCTGCATTTAGACATTGCAACTAATTGTGGGGATCTACTAGGGCCAGTTAAGAATTGAAAAGCCTAAGAAAAAGCTAAAAGATCTATTTAAAAAACCAAAAACCAAACAGCTAGACAAATATAAATTGACATTTAAGAAGTTGTCAAGACTTGCTATACATGCCACAAATACAAGTCCAGTCCAAATCAAAAAATCAAATGCCACTGACTCTGGGAGAAAAAAGAAAAGGCTCTCTGGAGCAAAGCTGACATAGGTCTGATTACGCTAACAGAGGAAAATAAGGTACTTGTTCTAGAATATTATTCTAACTTCCCTGAGAGCTTACTAGGAGACATTACGGCTAAACAGGTAATCAGATATGCCAAATCTATTTTTGCTAAATATAGTGCACCTGTGATCAAAAAGTCTGACAGTGGGCTACAGTTTTGTAATTTACTGATGGGAATTAGATATATTAAGCAGTAAAGAGGCCCAGAGGCCCCAGGCATCCATCCTGTGGTTTAATGAAGTTGTCTCCTTAGAACCATAGAATCATATAATTGTCTATACTGAAAAAAACACTTCTAAAAACGTGGAGTCCAATCATTAACACAGCACTGTCACGTCCACCACAAAGCCATGTTCCTAAGAGCAATATCTACATGTCTTTCAAAAATGATGATGACTCAATCACGTCCCTGGGCATCCTATTTCAAATCTTGACAACCCTTTTCATAAAGGAATTTTTTCCTAATATCCAATCTAAATCTCCCCTGGCACAACTTGAGGCTATTTCGTCTTGTCTTGTTGCTGTGACTTGGTAGAAGAGACTAAACCCCACTTCTTTTTAGGTACTTTCAGGGAGCAATAAGATCTCCCTTTCCCCAGACTAAACAACCCCAGTTCTCTCATCTGCTCCACATCAGACTTATGCTCCAGATCCTTCCCCAGCTCCGTTGCCCTTGTCTGGACACTCTCCAGCACCTCAATATCTTTCCTTTTGTGAGGAGCCCAGCCTCTTAACCAGGACAGACTCCCCTTCAGAAGTCCAAAGTGTCAGTGTTGTTGACCGCATCCTGCTTACTTCTCCAAGAATTAAAAACTCTGTTATTCCATGATTACTATGCTCAGGGCAGCCTCTGACCATCACATCACTGACCAGCTGTGGCTGCCTGACCAACCCAGTGGCCTTCTATGATGGGTGACGTAAGTGGACAAGGGAAGTGATATGTCAGATGTCCAGATGTCATTCATCTGGACTTCTGTAAAGCCTTTGACATGGTGTCCCTCAACCTCCTTCTCTCCAAATTGAGATGGATTCAACAAGTGAACTTCTGGATGGATAAGGAATTGGTTGAATGGTTGTCCCATTGCCCCAAGCTGAGCTCAAAGCTTTGGCCCAGTCCCAGAGATTTGACATCATAGGTGTAAGTGAAACCTGGTGATATTGGAGTGCCCTGTTGGGGGGTTACAGACACTTCAAGAAGGACAGGCAGGGCAGGAGAGCTGAAGAGGTTTGTAACGGAAGAGCAGGAATGAGTGGAGCTCATAGCTGGCAACGGCACAGTGGAGAGCTCTGGGAGAGAGTTCAGGGACAAACAGGTCATGCAGATGCCATCGTGGGAGTCTGCTACACAGCCCCCAGCCAGGATGATGTCCGTGGGATCCTGGGGATGTTTCACAGGACCAGGTGCAAAGTGCTCCTCTATTCTGCTCTGGTGAGACCCACCTAGAGTACTGCCTCTAGCTTTGAGCAAGCTGGGCTAGTGGGAGGTGTCCCTGCCCATGGCAAGAGGATTGGAACTGGGGGGTTATTATGGTCCTCTCCAACCCAGTCCATTCTGTGATCCCATTATCACTCACCAGTCCTAGTTGTTACATGCCTTGGCCTTCCCCTTGATCCTTACCCATAAATTATCAGCTATCATTAAGCTCTAGACAACCAAAGCAGTCCCTAACAGACATGGCTACCCCACGACCTCTCCTTCCTTGCCTTCTGATGAGCCTAAAGCCATCTGTTGCAGCACACCAGCGGTTCAAGAAGCCAAATCATGTTTTTTCCTGTTTATTCCTTCATTATTCCCTGTAGTTGGAGGGAACAGATAGAGGAGAACACTGCTTGTGCTCCTGAGCCCTTAGCCACTCATCCCAAGGCCCTGAAGCCTCTCCTGGTGGCCGTTCGACTGCTTGTTTTCCTTCATCAATAGTGAATAATGATCTCAGGGCCCTGCCAGAGGAGGTCTTCCCCTTCATGTTGATAACTGGGCCCAAGCACAGCAGCAATGCTCCCTAAGGAATGGGCCTGGTCTGCAGCCATAGACACACCTGCTGTGCTGGGCAGGAGCTCCTCCCCATTTGCCCTCTGTCCCTTCAGGCAGCGTTTTCAGTCAGGTGGGGAGAGGACAGGGATGTGTGTCCCGCCTGTCTTTCTGTCTGTCTGTCAGGCCTGTCTCTGGGAAGGCAGGGTGCAATGCCAGCCTGTCTCACATTCCCTAACACTCCTCAAACTACTTCTCTCCTCCTGAAGTGTTGTCACTAAACAGAGGAGCTCCCCTGCCTGGGTGACCTCCCACTGGCACAAGAGCAGGGCCCATCCTGCAGCTGGGTGTTCTCCTGGAGCTCTGCCAGTCATGGTGGGTGTGGAGCTCATAGAGGTCATGGCTTTATGCCCTATGGACACCTTTGTTCCATGGTAGAGCTGTCAGGGCTTCAGTGCCCTTCTTGCATGCTCTTCTGCAGGAGCTGCCCCCCAGACTGCCAGACCATGCCCTGATGGCTGTGTCACACCCTGTCTTCCCACCTTGCTGGTGTCACTTTTTTCATAGGTGTAGAGGCCTGGCCAGCATTGCCACTGGTCCCACCTGAGTCCTGTCCCCCAAAGGCACGTGATCTGTGGGCTTCCAGCATCTCTCCCAGCTCCTCCTGAGCTTCCCCAAGTTCAAAAAGCTCTGTTGTGCACTGAGCCAGAGTGTTCTGCTGCCAATCCTGCCAGGACCAGAGCTGCTCACCTCAGCAGCCTCAGGAAAACCGAGCGAGAGACGTGTGCAGGCAAAGGGGACAGGGGACAGAGCCAAAATAAAAGGGACATTTTGCCAAAGACACCATCACAAGCACAAAACAGCAAAGCAAGAAAACCCAAAAAGATAGCTGTCCCAGGATAGCTGAATCTGGTACTTCAGAGCAGAAATGGCACATGTTAAAGGAGTCAGTCCTGGCAAAAATATCATGAGTGAGCAAGCACAGGTTCTAAGTACTGATGAAAGTCCCAATACCACTGATATCTCAGAAGACACTCAGTAATTTAAGCAACTAGGGAGGTCTAATTTAATTTCAAGTTGTTAATAAAGTAAATATGATGGTTACAGATATTTGTGACAGGATGTCATTTGCCTACATTTTATGAAGTTGATTTTGTTTGGTTGGTTTTTTTCCTTTTGCCTAGCACAGTAAGCAGAACAAATGTTGGGAATTGCACCTTTCAGTGGCAAACACAGGCATTGATTTATACCACCTTAGACACTTAAAATCAGGATCAAAACCTAAGCAAGTAAAACAAGATCCATTTCTGTCTAGTGAAGAAAAACAGACACCTTCATAAGGATGCTTTTCCACACCTCAAGCCAGGAATCTAAACTGGAAAAAGTTTTTTCCCACTCTGTGTCTCTGTCTCTCCATGGGATATACAGGTAACACAGATGGGAAGTCAAGCTTAAGTGTCTTACTGTGTGACATTTAGAATCAGGGGCATTGTATCCTGTCCTCAGCCTCAAGGATGATGCTTGACTAACAGTATCCCTAGGAGACAGCTATTTTCCATGACCTTTTCAGCGACCTTAGGCCAGGCCTTCAATAAGAAAGCTTTTTCTCGCTTCACCAAGGACTCCTACATGCTACAGGAGTCCGCTCTATCACCTTTTTGCGACATTGGATCGATTTCCCTGAGAGTCTCTACTACAGCTAGTTTCAAGGTCCCAAGTTAATTTTCTTGGTATTTTCATTTCCACACCCCTTGGAGTCCTTTGCAGCAAACCAAAAACCCAGGGAACAAACCCAGGGACAGGACATCTGCATTTCCCTTGGGTTTCATCTGTTCCCTCATGCATGGGGCTATTGGCTATAACTCTGTGCATATGAGATCAGATTGCTTTGCATAGTGTCTACCTCAGCACTAACACTCAGGCCTGTAGCTTTCTGTGTCCTCCGAAATGATAACACCAGGACACTCCCGAAAGGCAACTGGGTGGCTGCTGGGGCTGGAGGGAACGCCTGGGCTCCTGCATCCCATTTTGAATCAGGCCCATGGTAGATAGCAAACAAGCATTGCTACCATCTGATGGTTGCTTGAGGAAGTGAGTTTAGATGCTGCAAATGTTCGTCTCGGAAAAAAAGAAACACCACTCTGAGTTGCATCAAGGAGCACTGTGCTGGCAGCTTCCTGGCTTGCAACAGGAAAGATTCACAGACTTATGTTTATGTTTTATTTCTACCTCCTCTCACATGACTCTGAGGAAAATAGGCAGCACAGATGAGTAAACTGAAATCTTTTGTGTGACTAAATACTCATGTGAAGGACAGAGGTGCATTTTTAACTTAGTCAGGTATTTTGCTCACAGGGAATTTAAGAAAAACATTATATTAAAAAGTTGTTTTATTAACGAAGTGAAAGGGTCATTATTTTCCTAATACATTTTAATTTGGGGGGGGAGGAGAAAAAGCACTAAAAGGGTCCTTTTGTTTCTTTTAAAAAGCTTTTTTTAAAAATTGCCTTTCTTTTCAGTGTATGGATAGATCAGGGATTACTTTACAGTTCTTCATTGTTTTGATGGCACATCCTACACAGTGGGAAACTGAGGCACTGAGATACTAAAGTTTAAAATCACAGATACTCCATGAAAATAGCCAGTACCCGGCTTTACAGTGTGGTTCACTTTATACTCCCTTTTACATGTTCAAAATCCAGCTTTAGTGGATTCATCTGCCACTGAACACTCAGTATTTTCATCAATTAAGATAATTGCCCTTCTTGCATATATTGTGTGGCCGCAATGGTTTCTGCCCGCAGCATAGCATCCATCCTCAGACTCTTCTTGCCTTTTTGTCCCACACCCCATTCATTTTTAATTAAATGCATCAACTGTCCAGTCCATTTTTAGTTTCCCTCCTTTCTTTCTCATCAGCACCTAATTCAAATTTATTTTTCACTCCTTCTCCTCTCTTTTCCCCATCATATAAATTTCTTGTCCTGAGCTGTTTCCAACATTCTCAAGCCAGGTTTCTCTTTCTCATATGTGCAGCAAGCAATTTCCTCATCTTCTCCAGCAAGACTCACTGGAGGAGAGGAGAAAGGATGTATGCCAGGGAAAGCACAGAACAGTCATTGCATTCAGGTACCAAAATGCTGAGTTTCACAGCCCACCACACAAACTGCAATTGGAGCTAAAATTGAATTTAACAGCTGAAATTTAAGATATCTCAAAGAACTCAAGGAGCTTGTCAATTTAGAGGCCTGTACATCAGTCGAGTCCTGGTCACAGAAAGTGACCCACTGAGATCTTGAATCTTTACTGCAGCTTATCAGAGTTTTAGAGCTTAATTAACAAAATATTACTAGAAATATGTAGATAGGATAAGCAATATATTTTTCTCTAGTCTTGTTATCTGAAGAGAAAAGCTAGTGATTTTTTTGAGGGTTGGATTGGTTTAATTTTTTTGGTTCTGTTTCTGTTTGTTTTTTTTGTTTTTTTGTTGGGGGGGGGAGGTTGCTGGTTGGTTTTAATTGTTGTTTGCTTTTCTTTTGTGTGGTTGTTTTTTTTTTTTTTTTTTTTCCTTATTAAGACT
>VZTZ01014854.1:4069-24476 GCA_013400955.1 Drymodes brunneopygia | reverse complement strand
CCTAATAAGACATGCAAGTGCCCAAGATGTTAGAGCTGTAAGGAACTGGATTTAGGGCCAAATAATAGGTAGTGTCATGAACCTTAGGAAGAAACAGGAAAACCAGAGCTGCTTATCTGAGAGAAAATAGCCTATTTTTCCGAGGTGACAAGACCCAACAACATCTAATGAATCTATTATCGGAACTATTATCTGCTTTACAAAATGCCAAACTCTCCACTTAAGGAATAATTACAGTTGCAAATTGCCGTCGTTTGCATAGTTTACGAATCACACAGTTTAAAAATCCTACCTATTGAAAGCACTGGGGCTTCCACATTACCCACANNNGGCTTCCACATTGCCCACAAAATAGAATAGTGCATGTGTCATGTAAGTTATCAAGAAATGAACATTTTAAGTGGTGCTACACTAAGAAACCAATTTTTGTATTTATATTTTATCCTGATTTTGGTACCTAAATATACCCTGCAAAGTAAGAAATGCCTACGGTATAAATTCTTTGTAAAATTAATATGTATGGGAAAACTCATTTGAGGTAAACTGGCATGTATTTTTTATAGATATTATCATTTATTCCTGGAGCAAATGCATTTGTTTATGAGTTAAACAGTAAAAGACTTTTGTGTACCTAGATCTTTTTGCATAATCTGAAGAGTGCCAGTTCTTCAGAGTTTGTTACAGAGCAGTTGTTCTTTCCATAATGGTGCTTATGCATCTTATCGTTTTTTCAATACCATTATGCAGTTTTAAACTCTTTTCTCCTTAGGAGGCCTGGAAATCTCCTTCTCCATCTTAACGTGAGAGAAAACTTAGACAAGAGAAAGCTTAATGATTTACCCACAGTCATAGCGGTAGCAATAAGGCACCTGAACAGGGTTTTCACTGTAATCTGCAATAAGGATAAGCTCTCACTCCATAAATCCTAGAAATAAAGTATTTGCCCACTGGCAGGGCTCAGCATTTTTCAGGCCTGTCCTCATTTTCTGGGTGGCATAGCCTGGAGTCTTAGATGGAAACACTGCAGTCACTGTGCTGAAACCTACAGTTCTTACACAAACTAAAGCACAGCTCCTGAAATCCTTGCACCTGGTAGTACCAGAGCTACAGTGTCATAACACCTTCTCTAAACTACTGTCAGAGGGCGAAGGGTTAGATGCAGGTTTACAGACAATCAACACCAAATATAAAATAATCTCTATTTACATTGATGTGTGAGACAAGAATTAACACCACCAACAAAAATCCTAATGCAAAAAGAACAGACTGGAATATTATGGCCATAAATATGACAAGTTACACCTGTCTTCCAAAAGAAAAGTTGAAGGAACTGGGTAGTTTGTCCAAAACAAAAAACAGGGAGGCAAAGTAATGGTTCTTCAGTTCAAGAGCTGCCAAGGCAAGTGTGATGAATTATTTTTCAGAGGCACCATGAACAGGAAAAGAAGACATGGACTTAAATTACAGCAAAGATTTAAAGTAGACACCAGTAATATGTTCTCCTGATGTGGAATAGTTAAGTAGCTGAGTAAAGTGTTTGGGAAGCTTGTAGCATCTCCATTTCTGGAGGTTCTTTAAAGCATAGTGGAGAGCTGTCAGGCCTCAAACAGGCAGAAAATCAGCCTTAGAAGGAAAAAGCAATATATTATTTCATGATTCTACATTCTAACCGTGAGTTATCTTCCATATTTTACTAACCAGAGTCGACTTTTGTTTCTTCTTAAACAGAAACTCTCTGTAACATACAGAAACAGGAGACAAGCATATGATCTAGTAAACTGAAGACCTAATTTGGGAAAATATTCATGAGATTTCAGGGCTAGGATATTTGAGGCAAAAATAGAACCATTCTCTTCAATGATTTATAAGATTGCTTTAGAGAGACAGGGTAGAACATGCACAGTGATGTAGTGAGTGAAAACAAAAGTAGTTGTTAACATGTTGAATTTTGAAGAGTAGCAGCACCATTTGCCCTCCTGAATTTTGTATCAGTACTTCCATGAGCTCTCCTGATCAGCGCAGATGTGACTTTGGTAGGCCTGGGAAAGACATGACCTCAGTTATTCCCTTGACCTAGAAATGTCAGGGTTAATCTGTTCTTCCAATTTATATCTAGGTTGCCTTTCCTCCTTCCTGGGAGTGTTTCAAGACCAACACTAAGCAACCATTCAAAACTCTCAGCTGCTGTCTTATCCTCTATTTGACAAATTCATGAGTTTTTTATAAATGTAAGTCTTGCTTTGATTTTTGCCTGCTGTATCGAGCCCTTCAAATTAAGGGTTACTATTTCATGAGACTAAAATACCCTCACAGGGCATATGTCTCCAGTAGCACAACACAAACATACTGGTAACACTCTTCCACTTGCTTAATAGTAGAAATAAAGTAGCCTGGGCAATTATCACTGTAAGATAATTATGAACTACTCGGTAATACAATTAGATGGTGCCTCACTCTACCTAAACCAATTGAAAAGTTTTGGTGTGTTTTTTTATACCTTTTAACTACTGGTCTGAACTTCCACCTATGTGGCTTCTCTGTCATCTGTAGTGTAATTTGGTATTATCCCAAGTGAGAATACATGTCTCACAGAAGTCATAGCATGGTGTTTTGAAAACAATTGGAACCAGCTCAATATTCAGATAACTAATAGTTACATTTATTCAGCGTAGATGAACAGAGGGGACCCCTGAGAGGTCTGAAACTTTACTGAAGGGCCTTCAGCTTTTGGGAAGGACGTAACACCAGCAGTCATATGTGTGAACACCTCTACCATATCTCCCAGCAAACTTACAAATATCCATAAAATCCCTGTCTTAAATCTGGGATTGAAACAGGTCTTCTGTCAAATGTTGTTTCCTCTAGTTTGAAAAGCGAGGCTGGAAGAACATGATTTCTCCTGGCTCTGTCCCCCAACATTTCACATATATTTTGTTGAACTTATTTTCTCTACAAAAATCCATGACTTTCTGAGAGTCAGAAGAGGCAAAAAATGCACCCATTTGAATATTTCCAATAATTCTTGGTAAGGGCTAGAAAGGAAAAGAACATTGGGGGATGTTTAGTTGCTTTGTTGCACAGGTTAAATCTTGGTGCCATTTGTGATGCTGCAGTGTGCAGCCTCATGTCTTTGCCAAATTTTCCCTCAGAGGTCACTTAGCTGAATTGCCCCTTTAACCTTCCATATCTTCACCTGAATTTTCTCCCTTGCCCTGCATGAGTCCTGCAGTAGAATCCGGAACCTCAGATGAATCAATAACTTTGGAAATCCTGTCTCATTCTCCCCATCTGTCTTTGGCCAAAATTTCTCCACCATTGAGGTCCATCTCATCTCATTCTACAGCCTTGTAACTCATCAAACATTGTTTATTCATTTCACCATTATGATAGGATACAGCCTAGAGAAGAACTTCACTCAGGTACATGAACAATGTAGGAGAGTTTCTGTTGCTGAAAAATTTACAGTCAAAAAAGACAAATAGTGAGGAAAACACAGTATTTTTGTCAGATTTTGCTGAGGTTGAGTGGGAACATCAAACTATTGCCTTATGTTCACACAAGAAATCTCTGATGTTTTAAAATACTCTACATTCCTGCCTAGACTACAAAATCACCTTCCTTTTCATCAAGGTTTTGTACTATGCAAATATGAGAAGACAGACATATTTTAGAAGTTCCACTTCATTCCCAACCTTCATCTTTAAACAGATTTATTCGTTGGGTGGTTTTTTGGGGTTTTTTTTCCACTTTCTGAAATTGGTTGCTTTGATTCCATGTTGTTAAAAATAAAATCTGTGCTCACCTTCACACAAAATTTTGCCTGTGCTCCTAATTTGTGTGTTTTCTGCGTGCTTTGGCCACTAGAGGGTAGCACAAACAGCCTCCTGGAGCGAAGGTCCAAGGACCCCCAGGGAGACCTCGGGGGACAGCAGAGGTGGAGCAGGGTGGGGAAGCAGGAGCGAGGGGACAGAACTCCTTGCCTCTGCTCAACTCAGCAGCGAAACCACCCCTGAACCAGGTGGGTCTAGTCATGAATGATCATTCCCCTTAACCAAGCCTAGGCGTAGTTTTGGGGAGATAAAGAAGGGTATTTATGCATATATATTAATGATTTTCAGCAGAGGTTGATTTTGCTTGAATGGGAATCTGTTTGTGTTTAACCCTTTGGGCAGCATTCATTTGGGTCTGATTGAGAGTGCACAGGACATTAATTGTAATGTTTACAGGAACAAACTGGATAAACTCAACGATGGTAGAATTAATTAAAGATATTGAAAAAAAAAAGTAACCAAAACATATGAAAGAACTGGGAGTAAGAACAGCGTGCCTCTGGGAATTCACATGTACCGTAACCTGGATTCTCTGAATTGTTTAGAAATTTTGCTCCCACTAGTAATCCTTTGGCTTATCAGTCACATCACTGCCTCCTGACTTTGCCTTGAGAAATTTGTTATATTTCAATCCAAAGTTTTCACAGGATGAAAGGTTTACTAGCTTACATACCCCAAGCCTGAAGCATAGCCCAAGACTTAGAAGAAAGACAGGAGATAGAAGCTCTGGAGATAAATTTCCTGTGTAGATACTAAGAAACAAGTTTGACCTGGTGTAAAAATTTTCTTGCTTCTAATGAAAATAAAAAGCGATAAAAAAAACCTATCCAAGCCAGGATTCTGTCCACCTTGGCTGTCCAGATCAGAAAAGATGGTGAAGAAGCCACATCAAAGACAGTGAAAACACAGCTGTGTATAGTGACCTCCAGATATCCTGTAAACTTTAACTGCTGTTCAGAAGTGCAAAATACAGCAACAAAAAACTTTAGGAATGATCCAGTACAGAACAGGATGCAACAGCTGAGCAAGACGTATTACAAAACAATTTTCATAAAGTCTCTACAGTAGGCCAAGGAACCGCAAAAAAAAAGAAAAAAGAACCAATAAGAACAACAGACAGAAAAATTATATAACAGGTTGTAGATCATCAGTGGGTTTTTTTTCCTTCTCAGCAGCAATGAATCTGGTAGTAAAATCAGCAGAAAAGCAATGTACGGGTCCACTGATGGCAGGAATAAAGCAGACCCAGGGGAAAGCCTAAATGGACAATAATTGCAGGTTATTATATACTGTGCTACAGTACAGTGGAAAGCTGGTCAGCTATTAGCAAGTTTGGAAGGAATAATCAAGAGGATAGAGAAAGGTTTAAAATCTTTCACACTCAGCAAATCAGAGGCAAGTCTCCAGAGTGGAGAGATGGGAAAAGAAACCAGTGATATGATGCACCAGAGTTGTGTCCCCACTGCTGAGGGAGGAATTTGTCAGAGCTTCTAAATATGATTTTTTTAAACCACTGTGGCCTGCAAAGCTGTAATTTAGCTGGGGCTCCTAGACTGGGTGCAGGGGTGTTCTAGGCTAATGGAGACAGTACCTCAGGAAAGGAATTTAGTAATTCCTTCAGGCTTTAGGCATTTATTTACCTATGTTGAACACCTTGTGCAAAACTCAGTTTTTTCAATATAGACGTCCACTGTCACAGAAGGGGCAGTGGGACATCCCAGTCTGTTCTGAGAGTCCTGTATCATATCTATCTGCCCCAAGCACGTGTCTTAGCTTTTGTAGGGCATTTGAGAGATCATTGGATACCTGTGTTTAGACAACTGCATCCCATCCCCATGTAAGTGGTGTTGTGAACGCAATGGAAAATGATAAACAGCCTGTGATCCACCAGCAGGTGTCTGTTCTTCCGCCTCTAATTTATATCTTCTTGAATAACCAAACTCCCTCTTCGTTTCCTCAGACAGGTGTCACAGCTAAGTGGGATGAGTCTGGACCTGAGTACCTCCCAGTCCTCAATGTATTTATCCTACCAACATTCCTGTGAAGGAAAGACGTGCTGTAATTCCTCTCTGACATATGGACAACAGAAACAGTCACGCAGAGAGCTTGTGCTCAAGAAGGAAATTGAGTCTCCATTTCCTAGACTGTAGCTGTTGAATTGTTCCTTCTTATGTTGTTAGAGCTGATTGCCTGCACGACAGACAAAGGTTTAAAAACAATATTACTACTAATTAGATTCTGCTGCATTCATTTAGTTTAACACCGTAGATTATTTGTAGCTTTTTTTAATGCATCTTTGTCAAGTCCATTTTTCTTTGACACATCTCGATTCAGTTACGGCATTAGGAAAAAAGAAAAGGGAGACAAGAGCCCAACTTTTCTGCTGATTATTTCAACTCCCACTACACAGCAGATGACTGAGAAATCCTAAAGATGAGTCAGAGGGTGAAATAGGAAGTGTGGAGAGATAGTTTTAAACTAATGGGTGTGCTGAAAAAATGTCTGAATAAAAAAGAAGCCAACAAAAGAAAGACATTGGCATTTCTAGATAAGTTGTCTTTAAAGGCTTCTTAAGTCAGTAATAATAATAATAAACATGTATCTCCATGTCAAAGAGAAAAAAAATGTTGGAAAACATATTTTTCTTGTTTAATTTTAGTAAAAGTTTGAAGAAAGAATTAAATCACTGAAGTGTAATGCAGGAGAATTTGCATTGTAAGGTACTCAGTTTTAACTACGGTGTTGCCACTGATGCAGGCTTAGAATAATATTTAGCTGGGGATCTGTAAGGGAAACCCAAGTGGCTAAGGAAATGGAACGAGTCAGTGTAAGACCTCTTTCCTTTCAACTTCATGCCAGTTACCAAGGAGGGCTCTTCTGAGGCCGTGTAGGATATTATGATCTTGCAGATGCCTTCCTTCCAATGAGATATTAAATCAAGTCCTGACGAGTGATAGTTATTGAAGGTCTGAGACCCAAAGTCCAAAAGGAATAATCACAGCTACTCTCCATATTCTGATGCTTTATTATCAATCAAGGAGAAGTTTTTCCCTGAATCACAGATCTAAAACTTTGCCTGATTGCTATCTGCTGTTAAGCAGACATTGTTCTCAACAATCTTTGACCTCTTAGAACCACAATTTTACACCTCATCTGTGAAGGCCATTGCACTGCACCTCTGGGCTATTGGTTCAACACAGAGAGCTATGGAGGAGATTTTCCAAAGGATCTGTCAGGTGAAAATTGGTGTTTTACATGCAAAATTCAAACATTCAAAGACATGTCTTTTAGACAACCAGAAGTAATAGTTGTAAAAAAATTTAGCCCAGACTCACATACACATAACAGTGGATGAGAATTACTGTTACTCATGGGAAATAGGGACACACTGTGTAGATTGCCAAAATGTTCTTTGCCAGGAGAGTGCTTTTCATCAGTGAGTACCTGGAAGAGTCTGCAAGAGGCTAGAAAGTGAGCAGCTACAGAAATGCACTGCTGCCAGCTGTGGGAGAAGTGGAGGATCTTGTTGGCTGTATAGTGTGGCGTTCTGAAGCTGAATCTTGGAGATCTTGCTCCCAGATGATTGCTTCCAGCACGGCTTGGGTGGAATCACTTAGCCTACCTGTCCTCTGTGGTGATTCGCTATCCTGAGCTATTTTGCATGGATGTTGGTTCCAAGTCTTCCTTCAGAACTGCCTTGTCACATGCTGTGAGTTTTTGAATTATCCACTCCAAACAGGACAGGAGCACCTTCGCCTTTGCCTTCTACTGCATTCAAAGGAGTTTTGCTTGTGAGTGGGCTGATAAAATAAGCTGATAAAAAGACTGGATAACTAGATTAGGGCAAATAGGATATAACTGATAATGACAGTGAGTGAGAAGGCTGGCAACTGGGCAGACATAACTGGATTTATTGGGGAAATCAAACGTGAATTGAAATGTTTTTTGGCTACCAAAGGAGTTAAAACAATAAAACAAGGAACACCAAACTAGGTCTTCAGAAAACCAAACTCCTGAGCCCAATATAACAGAAGACAGGAGAAAGAGAATGAATTATTGTTAACAGAGAAAAAAGAAAGCAATCAAACAAAAACCAACTCGCACCTTAGCAGGGGAGCAGGAGGATGGGATGAAATGATGAATGCTGAGCAGGAAAAGGAGTGGAGCAAATCCTTTTGCTTCGACTTGAGGCCAGGCTGTGGGAAACAGGTAAATAACCTATTGCTTGAACTTGAACTAGCCATGCTTCATTTTCTGCATTTTTTCTTGACCATAGTCATGCTGAGAGCAAAAAACACAAATGAGAATGTTGTTCATGTGTTTGTTTGATGGGAAACACAAAGAATAAAATCTAGCTTCCTTCTTCAGCTCTTCATCTTGTAGTTGCCTGAGCAAGAACAGCTGATTTCAGGTTTCTCAGCACATGGGGAAGATGGCAGGAAGGAGTATGTGTTTGTATGTTTGCATTTTGTAGGTGGAGAAAAGTCTGTTTTCTTGTAGACTGTTTTACACAGGTGAGTATGGCTAGTTTTCTCCTTTCAGAGGTGCAATACATGATGCGGGCATTGGTTTTGTAGTGAGGATTAATTAAGCATAGGATTAAGGTGAGTCAGATTAGAAGGAAGTTAAATCTCATTATTAATCCAGCCACATTAAGGAAAACAAAACAAAGCAAAATAAAACAAAACAAAAGCCTAATAATAAATACTTCCTCACCCATCAGATATCTCCAAGGTCTTCTTCAAGCTCATGTAACTGAGTTTTTATGGATTTGGGCTTTGGTGGTTGATTTGTGTGTTTTTTTCCTGCCTCAGCTGTTGGTCTAATATAACTTCCTCTGCTTCTAGTGTTACAGGGAAGACCACAAAACTGAAATCCAAAATGAGTCACCACATACATTCAGAGGGATGTTTTTCATAGGCTGGGGGTGGTGGGCACAGGATTGCAGTCAGGAGACGGGCAGTGATATTTCAAGTGTGAGTATTTGACCTCAAAAAAGATAATGGTTTTATATTTTATATATTTATATATTTTCCTTGAAACACTGTTTGTGGGGGAGTGAGGTAAAGGAGAAATAAAGCTATTTCCATTTTAGAGCTTGTGAAACATAAAACAAAGTGGTCCACAGCCACCTCAGAAATCAGAACTGAGGAGTCAGTCCAAATCATCAGACTCCAGGTGTGAGAAAGCAGACAATATTGCCTTGTCCTTTTATTGAGACTGTTTCCCTGGCATCTCTCACCAGTGCTAAATGCATAAGGAGAAGAATAACAACGACTCTAAGTGGAGGGAAATAATGAAGACTTTGTGAGGTTTTGTTCAGTTGCAGCAATCTCACATGTTTATTAATAGAAGGTCGCCATGTGTAAATATATAATTTTGGCTGGATATGGGCAGCATCTCTTTAATTATCTGAAGAAAGAGGGTGTTCATTATGTAGGAACATCATTCAGCAGAAAAGCAACAGAAAATTTCAAGCAAAGAAAAGCATGAACTGCTATTTTTCCCTGTCTCTTGCGTGTCATTATGAGTCATTTCTACAGAGTCTCTCTGTGTATGTGTAAGCGTGTATATATTTTTACACATAAAACTGTAATATCTGTATGACTTATATAAAATCATGTGTGTGCTTCCTTGGTAACTCTGAAGGCAGGCAGGAGCTGGAAATTCTAGGGGGGGGGAAAAGGTTAAATGAATGCAGAGCTGACCTGGCTCAGTGTGCAGTGACTGAGGGTAAAATAGAATTTGGTTTCACAAATTGAACTTCCTTTCATAGCCAATGTGTCCTAAAGTGCTTTACATACAGTACAATGAGGGTGATGCCGGGAGTAGAGGCAAACACAGAAGTCATTGTAGGCACAAAAATAGCTCACATGTAGCCTTCTATATTAGAATCTGTTTCAGGAGAATGGTCTTGGGAACATTATTAACTCTATATTCATCTGTTTCCTTATTGCCAAGGGAAGTTGAACTTCTCCTTGGACAACCTCTGAGAGGATGGCTTCAAGAGCATCACAGTTTCCATTCTCTTTAAAAACCCCTGCTATTATCACTTCCAAGTACTCACATTTCACAGCACAGTTGTGACTGTATTGGTCTTTTCTCTCTTTTCTTCCATCTTGGACCTTGTCTGATTGAGTGTGTACTGGATATCAGACTGTTATTCAATCAGAAGACTGGATAAGGGCCAACAGCAGCATTACACTCAGCCCTTTCCATTCACTGTATGCATTGAGTCATATTGCAAAAGAGTGTTTCATCATTGCTAAGATTCCCAGGCATTTCAGTCTAGCATCGTGCAAATTATCTCCCAGGAAATTATTGTGTCTGGGGGAGCTACTATTTGTCATATGGCATTTAGGTACCATAGTCACCTTTCTTGTATGCATTCATGGACCACTTATGAACTTGGAACTGAAATTTTCCCACCTATTTTCAGGAATTCACTCAAGGTAGTGATTAGTTGTGAGTCTTTCCATGTCACACTCTGTGTTTATTGAATGGATAAAAGCATCTCCACCAGCCAATTTTGATTAGTCAGGAAAAAAATGTCATCCAGAGATTCAGGTGGAGGTTCACCTCCTGTTTTCTAGAGTCTTGTGTGGGTAAACATCTAAATTCATCACTTTTGAAAAACAGAGTGGCTCTTCATTACAGAGTCAGTTACTCAGTTCTAATGGGAAGCTGGAGGTCAGCATAAATAGATGATGTCCCTACTGTGAGCAGCATTAGAGTCAGGAACGAAATTCCATCCTTATCATTCACATCCTTCACTTCCAGCACAATGCAAACTTTGTGTCAGAACTTTGGAAAGTCTACTGAGTGCTTTAGGGTTTGGTGTAAGTCAGTATATTTAAAGACTGCATCCAAACTGACTAGCAAATACTTATTTTGTTCATTTTATTAAATCAACATTGTTCTAATTCCCTGATTTCTCAAACCTGGGGGATCTAAAAAACCATGCAATAGTCCCATCCAGACTGCAGGTCTCATATTTATTTCTGTGGAAGCCATGGCACAGGAGCCTTGATTCAGTCCTGAAACTCATCCTGGTATGAGCTCAGGGCCTAAAAGCACTGTTGGATCTACAAGCTGTTCTGTACTCAGTTAAGTTTGGGGACTAATACTGCTCAGCCTGACTCCAGCTCACATGTGAATCGGTTTATAACAGCGTCTTTCAGTTTACGCAAGTTTAAGTGCAAGAAGAACATGGTCCTACTAATGTCACAACAGTAATTAAAGCCACTGTAAGCTCTATGTGCAGAAATGTCCTGGACTACTAAGGAAAATATTAGGGTACAGATTGAGGTTATTCAGCTGTGTGTTCATTTACCAGAAGGCCCATTTCTCTCCCAAGCCCACCTGACATTATTGAGTTCTGTATTAGAATCTGTGATTTTCAAACCTTCAATACATTCTATGGCAACTGTAGCAAAATCAATGAGGTATGATGACTGGGGATGATTTGTTATTTTATCTGCTGGTGACCAAGTTGACTGCTTTGAAAGAAAGGAAAGGGGATACAGCAGCCAAAGGATTTCTTTGAAATGTATACTTATGCATTTGTTGCATATATTTGAGAGGTAATAATACAGATTTTTTTTTTTGCAGCTTTCAAAGCTTAGAAGCACTTGAGATCAGTTTTAGTGCTTTGAAACTGAGGGGCATGGTGGGGCATATGATGTCTTTTACTCTTATGTGCTTAGGCAGAAGTTTTGACCCCCTCAGTTCTTATTCTCATTTTGAAAAGTAGAATAGAAGATTTGAACAGCAGCAAGGTTTCTTATTTAATTGTTTGGCATGAAAGAGCAGATCCTTACCTGATATAGACTACGATATTTTATACCAATCATTAAAACAGAACTCATATTTGCATGAAAGAGCTCTTCCTTTTAGATGAAAAAACTGTGGTTTTTTGTGGGATGGGCTGTGAAATCTGATCTAAATTTTCTGTTAAGCTTGGGAGAGGTAAAGAGAGAGGGAACTGATGTCCTTTGGGCAGCCACACTTTCTCTCTTGGGAAGCAAATTTCCTGCAGAATAGTCACCAAAAATTGTATCCTACATCTTCAGTTAAGCACAAAATACTGTGGGTTCTGAAACCCAGACCAGTCCGCTTTATGTCACGGAAACTCGCAAACCACCAGCAAGGCTTTTGTCATAATTTGACCCCTTGAGGTGACTGTGGATGACAACCAAGCTTCCAGGCTCTAGCAGCCTGATTTGACCACATGTCAGTAGGACAAGCTTCCCCAGGCCTGAGGCTCACAGGTTACATGGAGTTACAGAAATTCAACTGATTCAGCTGTGGGAATGCAAAAAATGATGACCTAGAGATAGACACCCATTTGCTAAAAATGTTCCATTTTATAGCAACTGAACCCCAAAGACAATGAATCTGTTGTTATGTGCAGGGTTATAATCTCATTTCATAATGATTATCAGCCATGTAAAAATCTTCAAAGCAGCCAATTTCCCCAAAGCCTGATCCTGACTCTTCAAGGGATCAGAATTCTGATTCCCATGCATCCATTACTAAGACAGCCTCTCTCCTCACTGATTTCATAGACAAGAGTAATAATACACATGGCTGGCACTTGCTGGATATCGCTGATAAAAGGCTGGTATAACCCCACCCTTATGCCTCATTCTAGGGAGTCTTGGTGCTGCTCAAGTTACACTGCAATCAAGCAGACACCATGCTCTCCTTTGGCCAGTAAGTTGGACTCTTGCAGTTAAAATCAAGAAGAAATACAGTATTTCCTTTCCTCTGTGCAGACTGGGAAGAAGACCAGGCCTTTTCCATTCAAAATCAATTGCCCCTGGAAAGCAAGGTCTGATTCTGTCAGTCTGGTACCTAGCAGGGCTCTCCTCCACCTCTTCTTAGTGCTTCTCTGGCTGTTTGCCAGCAGAAACATGAACCAACACATAGAAGCAGAGCTACTGGACAGAAACTCCCCCATTTTGCCTCTGAGTCTCCAACTGATTCTACTTTGGATACCTCTGTTTTGTTTGACTTGTTCCGAGTGCTAGAGATGAGTTGCTGTTTATTCTGGTGACAGACCTTTCAACCAGTCCACTGGAGGAAAGTTTAAACTCATATTTAAACTTGCTCCATTATTTCACACAAAAAAATTGGTTTCCAATTGTGTGTGAAGCTAATGCTGGCATATCCTAAGTTTCAATGTCAAAATACGCATGTAAATACAGGTACAAACCTCTCTGTTCATCTTATGCCCTTTTTTGGTGTAGATAAATTCACAAAGGTCATGATATCTTTACACTTATTCCATTATTTCCTGTCACAACATAATAGATGGTAGTGATAGAAGGTTTCCATGAGGAGCCACTGTAGATGGAGCAGGAACATTTTGTTCAGGCTTTTAGATTAATTCAGAGCTGTGGAATTATGGCAAGGTTCAGAGTCCTGTTACTCTGTTGTGGACTCTGGAAGTGCCTATGTGTTTTTTGCCATTTCTCCCCATGCATTACACCTTTGATTTTATGCTTTTACCCCTCCAGGCTCTTGCATCTAGTTTCCTTATACGTTTGTTCAGGCCTTCCTTAGAAAGACCTCAGTAGCCTTACCTACTCAGTTCTTTTCTGATAAACTCTTCATTTTTTTATCCCCACAAATATCCTCACCAAGACTTTGCTAGATCTTCCAGGAAATGTAATTCTTTTACCTTCTCCTTTCTGCACTGTGACTTAGAATTTTCCCTTCATCCCTGCATTTCCTTTCAATTTTCCTTTTCTACCTCCCTTTCCCAGTCCCTCTTTTGACCTCCTCTAAGCATTTTTCTCATCTGCTGCTTCCTAGAGATCTGGTACTTCTGCTTTCTGAATTCTAATCTACCATTTTCTCTTCACCTAAAGGTTTAGAGAGATGAACAGCCCTCAATAACACCTATCTTTTAGCATCAACTGCAGATGTAACTGGGGCTCCTAAATTAAATGGATACATGCAGAAAGCACAAAGGATGAAAAATTCTCTGTTCTAATTTCAGGCCCAGCACAACCCACCAACTGGAAATACAGGAAAAGACCTCTTCACCCTCCTATTTCAGTCAATGGAACAAACAGAGTCTGAATCTTTGTATTATGCTGTCACTTGTACTATAACTATTACTTTCAGATCACAGGGAGGTACATGCGGCACACAGTTTTCCTGAGATGTTGGAAGGCTGTCTGAAAGAAAAACAGCTTCCAGGTGGAAAAGTAGTTTTGAAGTGACCAAGACCCTACATTTTCCTAGAGAATGCACACTTGAGTGTGCACATGGCAGCCAGAAGACCTCTTGTATTTGTTCCATAAGCTTATCAATGTGGACTTGGTCCCGCAGTTAACTAGAACCACGAGTATTCTCTCCTACTGCTGTTGAAGCCATGGATGGTTTGAATATCCCTGTTTACTTTCCTTTACTATCTTCATCTGCATGTCTAGCCTTCAGAAGACAGCTCACTGTACAGGTGATTTACTATTCTGGAGAGAAACAGACAAAAAAGAAATAATCAATAGGAGTTTAAAAAGATATAAGAACAGATCTACATTTTATTACATTCATAAATTCAAGGACAGATTTATAAATTTGACCATTAAGGAAACGTAGCATATTTGCAACACCAGTAACAAATAATGCATGTAGAGATATCATCTATCAGACAGCAGAGGACTGATATATTGGTAGATATGTAGACAAACAGAGAGAAAAGGAGTGAAATAGGCAGAGAGACTGGCAGAGAGAGGAAAAAAAAATCTTTAAGGATTCTATGAAACTCTCAGAAAACTGTTGAGGAGTATTTTTGCACATTTGGTTGTAGAGTGCCCTCCTTCTCTGTCTACAGTATTTCCACATGTGTGCATGTGTGGATGCACTCCTACCTGGGCTCAGTGCCCCGCAAAAAACACACAAACACACACTGTCTGCATTAGGTCAGCTGCCATGCATGAGGTACATGGAATCAGCAGCATTAATGCTGGACCCTGACTGTCATTCCCTCTGGGCACTTGGAGAATAAAATAGGAGCAAGAATGTGTTTTATAAAACAAGTATTCACTCATGCAAACAAATACAGCATTGAAATTGTGCCTACAACACATGTCGTTCAAAGCAAGGCTGGGCATAGCTTCAGGAGTAAAACGTGCCATGGGATGTCAGGGTGCTCTGCATCTGAGCTCTGACTTTGCCATTTTTTTTTCCCTGAGGTTGTAAAGGTCCATGTTAAAAGGGATCAGTGATTTGGGATACTAATGTCACACACTTAATCTCCATGCTTCATTCTCTCTGAAGTTCAGCAAGCAGCTGGGTGCCTAAATATGAATTAGCTGCTCAAAGTTTATTTCAGAGTTAGGCCTGATTTTTAAGAATACAGACTGACTGTGACTACAACTCTGGGAGGACAACACTGTCCAAAAGCTGACTTAAAATCCATCTTTAACTTTGTTAAATTGAGTTAAAGTCCCAAATCCCAAACTAGATATACAAAAAAAAAAAAAAAAAAAAAAAAAAAAAAAAAAAAAGAAAACGGAAGAGATTTTTTTTTTCTTGCACACAAGCCCTAATTAAAAGGAAATTATTCTGGTTGCAAAGACAAGCACTTAAATATTAAGAGCTCCCAGAATTGAGGTTACTTGCACAACCTGGATTTTCCTTTGTTGTACAGATGCATTCTAATTCAGACTTTAATTACATGATCATTCACAGAGTAGATGGCATGTGTAGTGCTGTTTGTTGACTGTAGAGGACTGAGGGACTCTGCCTCACATTTCAAGTACACAGAAAAGTGGACTTCTAGGGGCAACTATTCTTTCAGGCAAGGCCAAGTTCTTGTAACTCATCCCCATCTTAGATCCACCCCTTCTCATTCTATATTCACTTTCCCTGCTCCAGTCCTTCATCTAATTTCACTTTTTGGCTCTTTCTCAATTTGTCTCTTTTATGTTGTCTCAGTGCTTAAGTGCCTTACCCCTGAGTTTACCAGCCCCAGAGATCTCAGATCCTCTGTGCTTCACCACAATTTATTTTCTGATGTTTTCTTACATCATGTTTTGTGGATTAACCCCTCTCTTTTCCCTGGTTGTGTACTACAGACGGATGCCCATTAGATTAATCTCCCCTTCCATTTCTCTCCATTTTCCCAGATTCTTCCTACGGAGAAGCAGACTGCTGTGCCTCAGCACAACCTTTTCTCCAAAGCTCTCTGTGGCTAACTGGGTCAATTCAAATAAATAACCAGAGAATTCTTTAACCCTGGGTCCAAATGGCATGGCACCAACTATCCATATGGCTAAATGCTCTTTTCCATAAAAAAAACCTTACATTATCCTTGTCTGTAGTGCCTATTGAAAACACCACACTGTTCTGTGATGACCTCCAAGCTGCCCCTAGAAGGTACCTGGGAGGCTGGTAAGGACCAAGCCTGTCAGACACTGTGCTAAGATTAAGGAAATTAATACTTTTCTTCAATTTATACTCTGAACTCTGGTCGTTCATTTCCTGGTACACATATTATCTTTGAATCTGAATCTCAGACTGTTCCCCTTTTGAGTCCCTTCTGAATCCAACCCAATGATACTCCGACTTCCTTGTCTTCCCAGATTACCTGAATTTCCCCCCAGCTGTTTCTTGTTAGTTTCTGCTCTAGTCTCACTATTGGATCTCCTGTCAGGCCCTGAAAGCAAAGGGAAGACACATTTCCTGCTTTCGTCTCAGGTATCCGGACTCCAATTTTTCCTGGCCTGTCCTGGCCCTGAGCTGCAATGACAGGAATAACTCTCGTCTACTGTAGCAAACCCGGTGAGAGCAGAGTCACTGGGGAATCTGGTTTTGGAAATCTGCATCTCTAGTGAGCGTCTGAGAACTGCCATTTTCCCCAGGCTTTTAATTGGCCGCTTTGGGGCAGATTTTCCCAGAGATAGCAAAAAAACCTGAGAAAGAGCTTCACCTCCTGACAGCTCTTAGTGTCATGCTGCAAAGCATGGGGACAGGAGAGCTTTACAAAGCATCTCATTTGACTCAGTTCAAACCAGCCCAGTTCTCCTATGGGTTGTTCTCAGGAACAGACAAAGAGCTCCAGACAAAATTTCTGAGAAATAATTAAAGAATCTGAGCTGCATGCTGGTGCCCATCTTACAGTTTCAGCCAAAACACATGCAGTTTATCAAAGCTGAACAGGATTTTATTAGACTGAGGCAACCTTTATAATTGGTGGTGCTACCAGATCCTATTAAAGTGAAATCTCCCTTCCTCACAGGGGCGCTGTAAGCATTAAATTGTTAATGACTGCGCAATGATTTGATGATGAAAAGGACCATATTAACATGAAGCATTATTGTCCCTACAATACAGGCTTGCCTGCTTTCATTACTCATTATGTACAGGGACATACCTATTATGAGAAGGGATGTGGAGATAATAAACTTGATTTTCTTTTCAAAGGACTAATCCAACAAGTTTACAGTGTGCACAGCACAGGCAATAGGAATATTCTGGAGAGCTCTGTTTACATGGCAGAATCTATTGTGTGGAATGCAATGATGTGCATGTATGTGTCTGCACAAATCCTGTGTCTAAACATACCTGCAAACACCTATGCATCCTCTCTTCTATTTTTCTGTCCTCTATTAACCATGGGTTTCTTTGCAGCCCTCCCGTCACCACCTCAAACTCACCAGTGCTACTTTAATAACAAAATGCCTCCATAAACAAACTCTTTTTTCTTTTTTTTATAACAACAGTACCTTTTTTGTCTACATTGACTACAGTCCTATGCTAAGATACTTTGGATAATTTTTCATTTCTCTCCTCAGTCAAACTTCTTGATTCTAACTAAAGAAGAGGAAAAAAAAACCAAAACAAACAAACCAAAACAAAACCAAAAAAACCAACCAATCCACACTGACCAATACATTAATTCAGGGACCAGTCTTGCAAGTGTTCGCATGGGTAATCCCTCCTCAGATGAATAATCCCTTTGACTGCAGCAGAGTGATTAACAATACAGATTAAGGTTTTCAGGATCGGGCCCATGTCCTGATGCTTGGGTTCTCACCCAAAGTTTAGTGGACGATGGTCCCTCTTCCTTTGTTATATGTTGTTAGAGGCCCACATGCAGCTCTCAATTATTTCATTTGATTACGTAGCTAATATGCCCTGATCCTGTCAGCACTCCCTGCAAAGCCTAACAAGCTGAAGTAAACAATTCCAGCTGAGTTAGAAGACTTGGCAGGATTGGGCCCTTTAATAGCAGCTGTGAGCTGTATCTGATTTGTGATCAGAATGTCTTTGCTATTAACAGTCTCGTGTTTCATTTAGAAATAGTCTTAATAAAAAAAATCTAGCAGAAAATCTCTGAGTATATGAGCTGGTATAGCTAACTAGATCTAAAGAAGGAGAAATTGCTATTTAAAAACAAAAGTAACACATATTTTTATTTCTTTGGGACAAAACTTGCCTGTTACTTAGCTTATCTATTTAAAAATAAAGTTCACATATATTGCTTGTTTATTTGGAACTAAACCTGCCTGCAATTCTTTTTACATCATACAGCGACTGCTGGTTTTTTTGTGCTATGGGTCCAGGGGTTTCAAGTTCAGCAGAAGAATCCCCCTCCAGCAACCTTCGGTCTATTCCTGCCTTTCTTCTTTACTTGCTCATTTCCTGGAGGATGAAGACAGCCAGGACTGATGTATTGGTGTGTCCCCCTTGCCTGCACCACACGGTGTTCATTAAAAACTTGCTGCTAGCAAGGGCCTGATCCAGGCCTCCTGGAAGTCATTGGAAAGCTGTCTATTGACGTCATGGGGACGAGGAGCATACTAATGCATGCAAGTACCTTTACTAATGCGGCCAGTCCTGTTAACAACACCGAAGTTGTTCACAGGATTAACAGCAATCAATCAAGCCCTTTGAAAGGCACATTAAAAGCCAAAGCCTGGCCTGCGAGCCCTTTCTCACAGGAGGTATGTAAAAACCTGTGGCTGGTCCTGCTGCATCCTTGTGCTCCTGGCCTGCCCGTGTCGGTGCCTTTTTCCAGCTGTGCTGATTTGGGGTAACATTTCTTCCGAGGAGGCAAAAATNCCCAAGAAGATAAATAATTTTTACTCTCTTGGAGAAACTGATGCCTGTTACAAAAGACCTTATCCTTACAAAATTCCAGTGTACTTCTCTGCTTCTGGATTGCCGAACTGGACCCACTGTGATTACACTGGGAACATTTCTCACTGGGGGAACTGTTCAGCAAAAGCTGGTTTATAGATAACAATTTTACTCATCCTTTGCCTGTATCTGTTTAAAATCCGCTACAGCCCCTTGTACATGTGTAAAGGTGTTTATGGGGTGTAGCTTATTTCCACCCACAGCAGCAGCTGTGTTCATCTTGGAGCCCTTGTAGCAATATTTGTGTCCGTATTATTTCATCCTGCCACCCCTCACAGCTGTGCCTGTGCACCAGGGGGCTGTACTTGAACACCATCCATTTCTAAATGACTATACTTACGGCTCTGTGAAAACGGGGCGTGGACCAGCTCAAAGTTTTAAAAAATAGAGATTGTTATAAAAGGGACACCCGCACTGAGCAGCAAAATGACTATTTTTACAGCCCTGTTCTTTTTAATTGGCTTTTATTTGGGATAAGCCGTGATTGCAGGCAGAGTGGCCTGCTCAGTGGACGAGGTGTTAACAGAGCTATCCCTGGGATGGATCTGTGCCGGATGCTGTTTCACTTTTCACTGTAGCGGATATTTGTTCTTTTTTTAAAAAAAAAAGGTTTAGGTCATCTTTCAGTAAGTCCTCCTAGTTCTGTTACGGGTGTGGTTTTAGGGATCAGAAAGAGTGGATATTAGGATTTTTGAGGGGCGGGGGGAGAGGGTTGAAAGATTTTGTTTCATGTGGGTTTTGTTGTTGTTGTCATTCTTTTATCACCGTCCAAGGCACAAGGCAGGATTTAAAAACAGGTGAGTCACGGGGCTGGGAATTTGGGAGTGGGGCTGTCGAAGGGTTTTACCCTCCCCGCAGCTCCGGGGCTGTCACATCTCCGTGTCTGTAGCCTTTAAAGGTTGCAGGACTGTGCCCAGGAAGGGAAGACGGGCAGACTAGCCCCCTGACCCCCCCGGCTCGGACCCCAGTGCACGGCACGCCTGGTCAGACGGCAGACAATGCGCGGTGCCTGCCACAAGCCCGGCACCAGGCGGCTGACAGCCGCTGCTGCCCATCAGCGCCCCGAGATATTTAAAGAGCCGTAAAAGGCAGCGCAGGCAGCCGGAGGCTCCGCACGGGTTTCGCCCCCAGGTGCGGGCCCCCGGAGGGTGGGATGGGGAGGCTCCTCGGGGCCGGTCCCGTCCCGCCCCCCGGCTGCAGCGCTCCCCTCGCCGTGGACGGCGGTGGCCCCGGGGAGGGGCGCAGTCCTGCCGCCCCCCCGATCCACCTCCGCTCCTCTGCTGGCAGGACACGGGAGCACTCTCAGGCACAGGAGTAGTTGGAATAGCCGAGCCACCTGCAATGGGGTGATTTTCTTTTTTTAAGGTTTTTATTTTGTTTTTTTTTAAAGGAGGCGGAGAGGACTGGGGACGGGGTGGGGG
>VZTZ01014824.1:32748-50322 GCA_013400955.1 Drymodes brunneopygia | reverse complement strand
TAACTACAAGATATATTAATCCTATTTCAAGCCATCCTTTCTTTGTTGTATAATTAAGCAGAAAAGTATTTTCACAATTAGAAATTAATTCTGTATATAGCTAGTGAAAAGAAAACACCTCTGTAAAGAAGATACAGGTCTGTTTTTCCCAATGACAAAAGTAAAAATATTTAGACCCATCTTAACGGGTCATCTTTGTTAAGAGGTAATGAGAGTTACAACACAGCAATACTATTTTCTGCTAAGAATTATTAAGAAGAAAACTATCAGAATATCACTTAAAGACCTCACTGCAGATGGTTAATGACCTCCCTTTGGCAGCATCAAAAATTCAAAGGCTTGGTATGTTATTTATAAATATCAGAGCAGACCTTTCCTACCTGTTCCTTTATCTGAATTTATTTTTCTTGACTTTGAGATGTTCTTTTGTTTCTCTTATTTGTACTGTGACTGTGCTACCTCAAACACTGCTGCTATAACACAACACAGAAAAACACTGTGGATTTTGTGCTTTGCTACATAATCCTAAACATCCTCAACTTTTAGAAGCCTCAACTGTATGTTGGATAAGAAGTTAAGATTTGTCTCTTTTTTTGGGGGGGAGAGAGAGGTTTCAGACAGCTTTAGCTGATGCAGTTTAATGGAACGAAAGAATAAAAGGAAGAGATTTTTACAGGGTGTTTATTTACCTCACTGGCTGCATTATGTGATGATGCTGAGACTACAAACCTCACTGATCACTGAATTTGTGTAGGTGCCTGTATGAGGGCCCAAGTCGAAGCCTGGGTTCACCCCAGGCTAGANTTTAAGTCACCTTCCAGCCCAAACCATTTCATGATTCAGTGAAGAAAGCCTTGTTGCTTTCAGCACTTCTCACTGGGGTTCCTCACCCACCTCAACATGTTCTCTGAAAACACCACAGTTTTCTCCTGTGTAGGAGTTGCTTCCTCACGCTTGCACAGAGAGTGGGGTGAGACCCAGCCACAGGTGAGGAACTGCACCTCAGCAGGAGCTCACACGCTGGGTCACTCCAGGAGAATGTGGGCCAGGCCCAAAGGGGCTGATGGGAGCCAGAGTTGTGTGGTGAGTGAAAAACAAATGACAAATTCATTCTGCTCCTTAGACAAGCCTGGCTGTGCGCTCCGTGCAGATTTGCCTCCACTGGGAGCACCACTTGACTCAAAAAAACCCTCAGATATGCCTTAAAACACCTGCCTCTTTAGTTATTAGTGCTTAACCATTTTTCACAGCATCTGCCACCCCACTTCCCCCCAAACGTATACACACATATAAACTGCAGGACCACAGTAGGATTTGCTTTGCTTTACACAATGCATCAAGAAGATTGTGGGTTTTTTTATTTGAGAGGAGCTTAGAACTCTTGTTTTCCAAGGTTCACAGCAATAATTCATAGTCCTAGAAAATATCTTTTGGTATTAAAAATTAAATCTCTGTTTTATGAGAATTTAAGAGCTATTTGGGGGTTATTATTAGAGAGTCTTAACATTATTCTCATTATTTCTCTATTCCCCATCCTACTGCATGCAATTTTGTGTTGCTAAGGGAATATGACCCTGTAAATATGAGCAACATGATTTTTAAAACTTTTTTTAATAATACTAGTGTAATTTTCCATTTAAAGTATACATCATAGGCAAAATACAAGAGAATGAAGGAAGGATCTTCTGAGAATTTTGTATGTCTGAATTACTTTCTATCTCTGCAGATGTCCTTTTTTTTCCCACTACAATTTTTTCAATTTTCTGATTGTGTTGCACTCCACTGGAAAAACATCATAAAAAGTTATCCGGTTTTAGTTCTAATGAAACAATAATGACACCTTCTATTAGAGCCAGAGAGCATGGGTAGTGAACAACCACAGCGCTGTAATTTTCTGCCCCTCTGAAAAGTTAAATTTCAAGTGGAATAATAGCATTCTGGGGTAAATGGAGCAATTGTAAATAAGTGCTGTCATGTTCAGTAGCATCTAGCTCTGTGATTTTAAAAAAAATCTATCATCTATTATAGTATCTCACTCAGAAGGTGGAAATTGTGGCTAATCAATTTGCATTGCAGTCCTCCCACACTACACGAGCCTTTCCATTTCATTTTGGCGGAAATGAGAACTGAATCCTGGGAATTAGGTTTTATTTCTTGCATATAAAAGATATAAGCAAGTTAAACTTTAATGCAGAAGAAAATAAATGAAAACATTAAAATTAATTATTCAAATTTAATCTGCTCCTCAGTTTTCCAGAGACCTGTAAATCTCATTTTAGCATGGCACTTCATGCCATTTATGCAATGTGGTCTTTAAAACTGAAATAGGGACTCTATGAGGAGCTTTCTGGATAATTTGATCATCTGTCACTTTGCATTGTGTTGTTGCATTATTTCACAGATTAAAGAGAAGAGAATAAAAAGAAACTCAATGCCATGGCTCTAAAAAGGCATTGCTGCTAAACACGGATCTCTTCACTGTACTGCCCTTGATTTTAATTGTCTCGTGGCAGGAATTAAAATGAAAAGGCAGGCAGTTCTGTTTGTTATATCAATTAGTTTATCATACCAGCTTTAGAACCACATTGCTGTAGGAGCTATTTAGGAAGATTTTTACAGCTCAAGAACTGCCATTAACTGACACATCGCCCAAAATGTTGGGGTTTTTTGGGTTTTTTTTTTTTGCAGAAAGGTCAATATTCAGGGCAAAAAATGCCCATTCGAAGTATAGGTAAAAGTAGCTAGTTCAGATATGGGGTTTTTCTCCAATTTGAGTAAAATCTTCTAAGTTCTCTATAGGTACCATAATGAAGAAAAGTCAGAGAAGAGCACAGAAAAAACAGGTTTGGTATACAGTATGAAGAATTTTTCACAATATAAGAATTAAAAAGTGTCACAGAAGACTAGCAGGTGGCAGGTTTATACAACTTAAAGAAATATAAGAACTCGCTATAGTAGTGATAGTCCATAGCAAAAGCCACCTAGAGACTCTAGGAATTTTATGCTTTCTGCACCTCCTTTTCTTCTTTGTACTCCCATTAGGGAATAATAAGACACTGCCTGTTGTGGATAAAGGATGTGCAACAGGAACCAGAGGATATTAACAGTCAGTTTTAGGGGGTGGGTTTTCACAGAGCAGGATAGACCAGAAACACTCTGACAAATGATTTTGTGGCTGTTAGAAAGAGATTTGTGTCCAAGGGGAGGCAGGACATAATGCCATCCAGTGCTTACAGGAAGAAACCCATTGGAAATTAATAAATGGACAGAACAAAGTTCAAAGAATTCCCTCATTTGAAAATGAATTTAAAATGCCTCTGTGTGTGCATGTCTGTGTGTGTGTGTGTGTATATATATATATATATATATATATCAATGTATGAATGTATTTTGCCTTTTGGATGTGTTTGTTTTGGGTTGTTTTATTTTTGGAGGGGGGTGGTTTTTTTCTCTTCTTGTTAAGATTTCTGTGCACATGTGAAGCCTGGCAATCAAAATAGTTTTCCCCGCTGAGGTTGCACAACTCCATTTACTCAGAAATATAGTCAAAAAGACTTATTTATGGATACTATTGTAGAGCTTTCAGGTTTATTTCTGCAGAATCATGCCCTGTTGCTCTGGTTTACAAGGGGATGTTTCCTGTAAAAAGATCATTTTGGTATGATTCTTTACTGTGCACAGGTGCATCTGCATTTTTCCTAAATCTCTTTAGGCAAATATAAGCAAGTCACTGGTATTTCTCCTCTTTAATCTCACTTAAAGGAAGGCAATGAGAAATCACCACTTACCTGAGCTGCCTCTCTGGGAAACAAAAAAATAAACACGCTGTTTCCTCCACTGACTCTGCTGAGCTGACATGGTTACCTTTTGTTAGAAGCCTATCTTTAACCAAAAAAAAGGTCTACCCAAATTTGTCATGTAGTATTTTAACTTGAAGTCCCTTTAATATAATTATCCAACAGGGTTTTGGGGGTTGTTTTCAACATTATTGGGCTGATAATCTGAAATATATTCCTCCACAACAATTTCAATGCTACAAATGGCATCCTGTCAGCATCCCCTGAAGTTAACACACTCCTTTTCCAGTCAGCCCTTAAGAAATGGAGAAAATCCTGGGGGCTGGCTGTGAGGGCAGACCAATTGTGTGGACAGATAACATGAAGCTTTGGGATTTGCTTTTAGCAGACCTGCTGGTTCCATCATATCATTGAGCTGAAAAGTTCCTTCAGGCACTGGCAGGTGGACAAGGAGCGTGATAAGTACATGGTGTCTGCCAAGGAACTTCCTCGTATCTTATAAATCCTCTGTGTTCATGTATTCCTCGTTTGATCCCTACATTTTTCATCTCAAGCACTCTGCATTATTTGGCTGATGTTCCTTCACTATGGAATGAATCACCTACGTGGCAATTAAATAGGTAGCCAGGAGAACGACACGTTATTACCTAATAATAATTGTTTCACTATCAGTATTTCTAACCCCTTAAATTACTATTATGTGTGTTAGTGTCAAGTGCAGTTGCTGTGAGGGAACTTTATAGGGAGCATGAGAAGCACCAGGAAACTGGCATGGAAATGAGAATTTGTCCACCCAATGAAGTACAAGCAGGCATTTCTCTGTTGTCTGTTTTTGCCATCACCTGAAGGAGAAGTGTTGCCTGCAAGATATACTTTTCTAGGTCTGGTTTTAAATTCTTTCCCCCTGTGATGGTTTAATTTCTGCAGCAGATCAATGGATATTCATGGGGGCAAGTTAATGCTTGAAGGCCTATTTAGATACTCTACTTTAGAAGTCAACCTTTTCATCATATTTATTTTGTGCTAATTATTGTACAGGTTTCCAAATCAGTACATATTTGTGAAATATACATTTTTACCAATTTCACAGAATCTTAGACTTGTTTGGGTTGGAAGGGACCTTAAAGCCCATCCATCGCTACCTCCTGCCATGGGCAGGGACACCTTCCATTGTCCCAGGCTGCTCCAGCCCCAGTGCCCAACCTGGCCTTGGACTCTGCCGGGGATCTGGGGCAGCCACAGCTTCTCTGGGCAAAACCAATAATTTCCATTATAAATTATATATAAACATAGATAAATAACTTCAAATATTTCAAAAAATGCTGAAACACTTGTAAAAATATTTCGTATTGACACCGTCAGTGCATTTACATTTTATTTTTACTGAGTTTTTATGCTCACCTAACATGAAGTATACTGCAAGACCTAATGAGCTGTTCTTGATTAGCTGCATCACAAGGGGTGAAGTGGTGATTGTTGTTTTTGCAGGATCCATCTGAAGCCTCACATGGTGTTCAAACCCATTGATCTGAAGCAGCACATTGGATTGGATGTTATACTGCAGTCATGCACTGCCAGAATAAAAATTAAATCAGAATTACCCAGGGGTGGTAATGTTGTCACTAATGGTGTCTGTATTTCTTTCCAAATTCATGGGGAGATTTTGCTCAATAGCTGTAATCCACACCTTTGCACTACTGTCTACCATGACAAAATTGCAGGATTTAGTGAGCTGATAAGGGTATCCTGAGGTGCATATTGATTTTAAAATATATGTGTGTCATTTCCAAGACAAAAAAGGGCAGAATCTTTTAAACATTTTCTCAGTTAAAATTAACACCAGTACCAGACTCACGTTAACTTAAAAGTTCAGTCAGTCACCCTACTGAAATATCCAATACAGCCTGCCTCAGCCTACCTACCTTGAAAAGTAATTCATTTTAAGATAACTGTGCTGTCTTGAAACAGCAGCAACCTGAGTTGTGTTGTCAACATCATGATTTAATTTTCTTGTGGATGTTTCATCCCCTTAAAACAAAGGTTTGCCTTTGCACGCCTTTACTACCTTTCCTCCTGCCTCCCATGGTTTCATCCACCTCAGTGAGGCCACATTTGGAGGTGCAGGATTTTGTCAAAACTCTAAATATTCTGCACCCATATGCATTTAGCATTTTTACACCAGAAGAAGACCAGATTATGAGACTAGAGTAGCTTGAGCATTAACTACTCCAACACAGGTAAACCTAATTTCAGGGAAAACAATCATAGCACATGATAACTGATTTCTCTTTGTATTTGTTACTTTAATGATCAAATGCAGTTATATGTATTTAATCTCTGGCTGTGTCAACACATTTCTAACCTGTATTTAGATTCAGGTGGGTGCTTGGACTAATCAGCTGTTTGTGGGATGGTGGTGAACATGCTGTGGGTTACATTTTAAGCAGTGAATCAAAAATAATGAATACCACTTTTAAAATACTTTCTTTTAAGAAGTATACAGCTGGTTTTACTCTTCGGTGGAGTAAATCAATTCAGAGTTTAGTTTTTAAGATAACTAAGTAGATTACAACATGGATTAAGAGGGCTAGGTGACTGCATGGCTACCTTTCAGTAGTAAAACAGTTTTGGAAACAAATTGTGAAACAAATCAACAGTCTAATGAGACTACTCCTAACTGAGCAGCTGTGGGAGGCTTAACCTTTATATTTTTTGCATGCCACTGGTGGTGTAGCTGCTGCAACAGCTCCCAGCATTGTTCCAGGCAGTGGAACAAGAGACAAGCAAGGCTAATCTGTGTGCTTGTGGGAACTGAGAGAGTAAGACATAACACATTCCCCTCTGGAGTCCATGAAAGCCACACTAATTTAAGACCAAAGGCAGAAGAAGGTTCAGGTCTCATGGTTCCTTGCGTCAGCTTGTGGAAAAAAGTCAATCTGAAACACAGGTGACATACCCACAGTTTTTTTAGTGCTGCTATTTCTAGTTTGCTATGGATGAAATTGCAATTTTTGGGGGTGGTCTGGCAACCCATCAACTGCGTACATAGCTAGGAATTGTTTGCATGAATGCAGAGATACCCTTGGAACAACAGGGGTGTCTTTTAGTACAGATAAAATTATCAGTATTCAGGAAGGATAAAAACATATGTTGTGCTGTTTCATATTGATTTTCTGTTTGGAAAAGGCTTGGCTCCTGAAGGAGTTTGTGCAGATAAAAATATATTTTGCAGAGCTCTACATTAAGTAGTACATAAAAAATACTGGCAAGTCCCATCTCATTTATTTTAATTCAGCACTTTCTTCTCAGAAAGGTTAGTCCCATATTTCTCCAGGATCATTACATTTCATCTGTTGTGCAGAAATAAGCCTGACTTCCTCTGATATGCAGCCTGAAAAACCATAAACAAATAAAACACAGTGTTCCATATGCAGAACCCTTCTTTCTGTTGCAGTGGCAAATTTAAGACACACAGGACGTGACTCAAGTGCAGCAAAGAACTTGTCAGCAGGTTAAAGGCATTTTCAGTGACTAATAAAACTATTTATCTTTTGACCTAAAATATTTTTTGTTGATTTTCAGGAAAGCCAGCATACTGGTTAGGAAGGGTAAGTGCATGTAAACTGGTGCAGGAAGCAGTGATAAAAGGAGGCTATTCCTACAGTATTCAAAAAAATATTTGAGGGAGTGTTGATGTGTATAATAAAAAACAAATCACCTGCATGCATCAGTGAGAATGCAGCTGAGACAAGATTTGCAGAGAAAATGGATATTCCAGATGTGGCCAGCTGATAAGCTTGCTGCCATTAACAGGAGGAGCATATCCTTAATTACCCCTATTTTCAGAGAATACTGAAGCATCCCTGGTTGCCAGTGGGGTAGTGCAGGCCTACAGAAGGAAACATCAACTGCAGACTACATAAAAATAATATAAATAAAAGTTTTTAATATCTCACTTTTTTAAAAAAACTACTGGGGAATTAATATCATCCAATATGTCCTTGGCACCACAATTAAACTTCTCCAGCTATGGGTGTGAACTCTTTTTTATAGATACCTCAGATACAACAGCCACAACATCCCCCACAATTTCATTTTCATTTTTTCATTTTGTCTCTTGCATTGCATCTCCTGGTCTTTCATTTCCTCCACTTCAAGAAATTCTCTTTTCCTGCCTGCGTTCAGCAATGTTTTTCTCTTTTAAATTTTCTTCTACTTCCACCTAATTGCAGTTGAATTTATTGAAAATACATTTATAACTCATCTAGACAGAGATCTAGACAAGAAAAATTCTTACATGTTTCTTCCTAGCATGAGGGAACACAGTGCGATGGTAAGGGCTGGTCTCAGTGTACAAATAATTTAGAATTTTGATGGAAAATAAAATTAGGAGTATTTTGGGAAGAATGCACATTTGACCTTAAGAGCAACTTGACAGATCAGGAAAAGCATTAAGCAAAAATTACCTAGGTTTTAAATATTTATGTCTGAATATGTGGAAGTATATATTCCTCTATGTGTATGTGTGTGTGTGTACATCTATAGATTATATAGAAATAGATAATAGAGATATAAATGATAGAAAGAGAGAGAGAGATAGAGATGAAAATAGAGATGATGATAGAAATAAAGACAGAGGTAAAGGTCGAGAGAGAAACAGAGACAGAGAGAGGTGATATAGATTAGAAATAAACTTGAGTATTTCTGTAGTAAAATAACATCTTTTTTTACCACAAAGGACTTCCAGAACACATAGGAGAATCCTCCAAATATACTGAAAGGGTTCCCTTATTTAAATCTGAGGTTCCCTTCCAAAACTTTGTTCAGGAATTTCTATCTGAATTTTCCATCTACCCTGCATGAGCAATTAGTGTAGCGCCAGGGGTGAATTGTGCTCCTTGGTACCATGCATGCCTGTGATGTTTCCCCCTGCTCTGCTGAGCTGCAGTCACTTGAAGAGTCTCCACAGGGCTCTATTCCCACCCTCTATCCAGAGCTGGTGCCATCTTACAATATTCTGAAATAAAAGCTCTTTCAGCATCCTGCAGGTGTTCAGACTTCAGTTGGCTCCCAGGCAATCAAAATACAGCCAGGCTTCTGCTTGCACATAATTTCACTGCCACCCCAGCCAGTGGGGCTTTCTGTGAGGTGTCCCAGGAAAATGGCAGGGATGATGTGGTTTTGGGGTTTTTTTGTTTCATTTCTAAAAGAACATTGTCCGGTTCAAATGTATGCTGCTTGAGCAAGCAAAGTGCATCTGCTTTTTCATTAAGATTCTCTTTGGCAGTGCAATGTGTAATCAAAAATGGAAGTAAGGAATGCAGGAAAGATACCTTTAAATGCATGAATACTGGCCTCCGATTTAGTCTCTGATCTTTATACACTTGTGCACCAGCAGGACACAGAATCACAGAATCATAGAATGGTTTAGGTTGAATGGGACTCTATAGCCCATCCAGTGCCACCTCTGCCACAGGAAGGGACACCTTCCACTATCCCAGGCTGCTCCAAGCCCCAGTGTCCAACCTGGCCTTGGACACTGCCAGGGATCCAGGGGCAGCCACAGCTTCTCTGGGCACCCTGTGCCAGGGCCTCCCCACCCTCAAAGGGAACAATCTTCCCAATATCTCATCCATCCCTGCCCTCTGGCAGTGGGAAGCCATTCCCCCTTGTCCTGTCACTAGTGATCCTTGCAAAAAGTCCCTTTCCTCCCATCCAAGTATCTCTTTCAAACCAAAGTTCAAAATGTGCAGCCATCATATGATCATCGTCTCAACCTCTGAAATAAATTACTGAATATGAAAGATAATATCAGCATTCATAAAACTTGATTGCATTTGCAATTCTGGAAATACTGATAAAATATGATCATGTTTGTGCTTGTTGTGAATTTAGGACTTATTTACTTAACCCAGAGTGCTGCAAGTAAATCCACTGCTGTGAACAAGCTACCCACTTTCTGTTAAAAAAATCAATGCTTTTTGTAGTAGATACTTTTTTTTCCCAGTCTGCCCTGTTGCTCTTGTTTATAATATGGACCATTTTCCATGGAGAGTCACAAGGTACTTCTAAATCAGGGTAGCCCTTAAATTTATAGAATCAGGGAATCACTTTAGGTTGAAAAAGAGCTCTTAGATCACAGAGTTCAACTGTTCCCCGAGCACTGCCAAGGCCACCACTGGCCCACATCCCCAAGAGACACATCCAAAAAGCTTTCAAGTCCCTCCAGGGTTGGGGGCTCCACCAGGGCGGCCCTTCCAGTGAAGAAATTTGTCCTCATACCCAATCTAAACCTCCTCTGCCGTAAAATCAAAAGCAGCTGCAGGAAAAGCTTCCTCTGCCTTGTGAGTGGCTTTGCAGTTTACAGGGACTGGAATATCTCTCTCAGAAGTCTTGGGGGATGATCTGTGCCTTGGGGCCAGACCTGTGATTTAAGAAGGTCACATTCACTGAGCTTGCAACTCCTTGTGAACTCAGGATCTCTGATGCCTGGACCTGTGTGCCCAAAGCCAAATTTTTTTTGCTGGAACTTGTGGGAATAACAACACTGGTACTTGTTCAGGAGGTTAATCAGCCCTTTTTGTATGTGTGTTTTTGTGGCTAAAACCAAGACACTTTAATCCCAACTGAAATGCAGCGCAGGGCTGGCTCTGAGCAGAATATTCTCACTCAGTTCCACAAAGCCTTTAAGTCTGGTTAGTTTAACGTGACATTTGGGGAAAACACAGCAGTCACATTACCCGTGGGGCTACCCCGGGCAGGTGGTTAAAGGCAAATCTGGTGGCAAGGCATTTCTGCAAAGACTTGCTGGGAGTCAGTCAGTGAGGAAAAATATTAAACATGATGTTGTTCAAAATATATAAATTTTCTATTAATGCCTGTGCTTTTTAAAATTCAGGTTTTTTATGAGAAGAGCAAACATTTTTGCTATCAGATACCACAGCAAATTTGAAAAAAAAGTGTTCTTTCACTGAGTCGTCTGACATAAGCACAATAATCTGCTGCAACACACAAATTACTGCTGATTTGTGTTACAGTAATAGGAGTATATTTTCTGCTGCCCACAGAGCAAATCCTTAGGGAATAGTCCACTCAATGGAACTGCAATGCATGAGTGAGAAATGTCTACTTGCAGGCAGTGGAGAAAATATAACTTTTTGTTTGAATTCTTGATGGAAAATGCATCTGCAAAAAGAAGCCAAAGGTATTTTATTTCTGTTTGCCTGACAGTGTAGTTCCCTGCTTTCTGGTAGAAGTTAATTTACATTGACACATGGTTTTATATAGATTTTTTTGCTGCAACATGCAATTGGTAGATAGTCAAGTTTATTTCTCTGATTTATACACCTAAAACAATTTTTTAACCTCCATAGTAATACAGTGGATGTGTCACAGCACCTCCCACATACTCAAAGTTGACTGAAAAAATCTGAGTTTCAAAACTATGGCTGACTGAAAAATTTACTTTCCAAAACATTGCAGATTCTCTGATGGTAAACACTGGGTTTTGGTAAACCAGACTTTTACCCACCTGACAGAGCAAGGGCTGCAGGAACTGTTTAAAAGATTAATCTTTGTGAAAGGAACACTGGGAACACAAGGGAAAAACAAAACAAAACAAAAAAAAGGCAAAAAATATCTGATGGATCTACAAGAAAAACACATCGCCCAGAGCTGAAAATATGTTCTTTTTCAGATTTCTTAATGCTGTGTTCTGGTGTTCAAGACTTTTAAGATTTCGAGTTTGTTAATAATTTATCACCTCCTATCTCTGTGCTGTTTCATGGGAGTGCAGAGTTCCCTCTCTATGCTCTGTGCAGTTCTTTGTGAGCTGGACCAGATGTCAGCAGGGGTTGTGTGGGTATATGCAAATATAGAATTTGCAAATATGTTGCTTCAGATATTACTTTCTTTGGGATCCAGCCTTGTTGACTGTAAGAAAAGGTTGTTTTTTTGAGAGGATATTTTACACTTTTCCAGCCATAGCTGTACATGTCTCTTTTACTGCGTTTGGTTCAAGAAAACACTGTTGTTCTCTCATTTTTCTAAAATATTGGTTCCCATTAGTTGTGGCCAAAGTACTTCTACTGAATTTTGAAATATATGTTTAAAAAGAAACATTTTCACTAACCTGCTCAGCAAGAAAATGGCCTCTAATTTGTTTCTATCTAAATCTTTATTAAGTCAATCGCAGAAAGTAGCAAGCAGGATGTTGGGAATCTATATATAGTTACTTACACTGGAAATAGTGGTGTATTAATTTTAAAAAACTGAAGAAAAAATATTTTTAAAAAATTACGATTCAGGGTTGATATGAGTTTTAGGGGTCATTCACAGAAATTGTCATTTTCCTAAGGAAGATGACTCTACTGAGGCACAAGGAGACATCCTTAATTCCCAAACAGATATAACTTCAACCTCCACACTCCATGCCCACCTCCAGTTTTCTGTGTCAATTCCTTTTTCAAACTTAGAAGTGTACAGATAAATCTAGGAAATAGTTTATCCACGTTAATTCACCCTGTTGCTTATGCAATCAAATATCAGACCTCCTTTGATTAATTATTTAACAGTACAAAGGATGGAATAGCTGTCATTTTTCATTAAAAAATAAAATCTTGCAGCAATTGAGATGCTCTTCTTATTCGTATGAAAAGACATGGAAAACATTCTAGATGAAAATGCAACACTTTAAAATTTGCTACTAAATGTAAAATATTTTGGTATTCATATTTTTACTTTTGCCATTCATATTTCAACTTTCAGATCTGTTCTTCTGAATATAAAACAACTTCATATATAATTTTGATCTCTCTTCTATAGAAATTCATTCCTCTATTAAAAGGGTCAACCTTTTAATTATATAAAAATTTTCACTCACATTGCAGAGACAAATCAATTTTGTTAACACTTCTGAATACTAAAGGTTGGTTACAGACTAGCTTTACTTAATATTTAATTTAATATGGTGCAGTTTTAATTGACTGCTACTGCATCTGTGGGTTCTGGTTTAAAATCTGCGTTTGAACTGTATGAAAGTTTAATGATTTAATCCCAGTTTCATGTTGAAAACTTTTATAATACCTCCCAGTCAATCAGTTTTTGTGGAACTTCCATCATGTTGGTTTTAGAATGGAACACAAATATATTAAAAATGGCCAAAGTTACTCAATTGTTACTTTCATCTGGAATTTGGAAGTCCATTCTCGTGGCCCCTCTTTTCATCTACTGACACCAAACGTGAGCCAGGCAGAGTTAATGGACAAGATGTAGATCAGCTCTTTTGGAAGCAAAGTTCTTCACTTTTTATCTCTCAGAATGTTGGCAGGTTTTGTTATATCTGGGTTTTTTGTTTGTTTGTTTTGGGAGGAGTTGGTTGGGTTTTGTTACACTGGTTTGTTTGTTGTATTTTTGTTGGGTTAGTTTTTTTCCACTTCTGACAGCAGGTAGCTATTTGTTTATTCCTTTTTTAACTTTGGGGGACAGGAAAATATTTTCCCACCTAGCTCGAGGTCTGGTCAAGGCTTCCAGCAGAGCATTAATCCCTAAAATCAGCTGTGGCTGGTGCTCCCCATGGTCACTGCAGAGCCTAAAAAGCCTCGTGGGGTTTTTGGAAATAAAAAAAAAATAAATCTGTGCCAGAGCAAAGGCAGAGCTGAGTCCCAGGGTTGGATCTGTCCTGCCAGGAGCCCAGGCTTGTTTTGACCAGAGGTCTATTTACCAAGCTCTGCCACCGGGGCTCCAGGGTGTCCTTTTGACCAATAACAGATAATCTTCTTTCTGTCCTGCAGAATGAAGATTAATAGACCTTTTAATTGCATTCAAGAAAGTATATTATGAGATCATTGCCTCAGAAGTGACAAGACATTCAGTCTAAAAGGGAAAATAAGATTTCTTCTCTAAACCTGGAAAAATACTTCTCTGTCTAAAAAAGCCAAAGTGGTTTCCTACACTATAGTGAGCCCATTCTATATTTTTGTGCTGGTTATTAACAGTGTATCACTGGAACAAAAAAGCTTGTCCTAATATTTCAAAGGGTTGCACACAGCAAAAAAAATTTTAACAAAATTTAAAAAAAACCAACAAACAAAATCACTCCAACCAACCAAACAAAAAACCCAGCTTGCTGTTGTTTTCAGAGTCTAGTGTCACAATTTTGACATTTTTAGTTTATAACTACAGCAGCGTAGCTGTATGGAACAGGTTATGCATAATAATCCTTGTTGACAGATGGGCAAAGTGATTCCTAGAAACAATGGCTGAGTGATACTGTCTTGGCTGCATTTCCTATGAAAATAAGAGTTGTGCAGTCAGAGCTTTTCAACAGAAGGAGAAACTTCCAGCTTTAACCCCACTTATCTTCTAGGCAGACTTAACTTTGCTTACAGGCAGGTTTTTGTTAGTGTTTCAACAGTTCAGTAGTTATATTAATTATTAGTCACTTTGCAGTATCTGGTGTGCAAGCTCATCTTTGCTCTGCTCGTCGATCTGTAGCCCAGATACTCATACATTATTGAGACATTTTTATGGGCTGCAGAAAAATATTTGCAATGTTATTAATTACCTGTGAGGAAAAAAAAAAAACAGGTAAATAATGAACTTCCATGTTACCACCATTACTTTTCATTTTAAAAACAAAATGAGCTGCTCCTGCAAAGATAAGCCCATTTATGATCCCAGCACTTTTTGCAAAGATATTTTTCAGTCCTGCCATAAAAGGTGGCGTATCATCCTCTCTACAGGAAGCCGAGCAGAAGTTGTGATATTTCATTTGTAGGGAAGGATTTTTGTCTTCCCAGGTGTGGCATCACCAGCCTTTGATTTCCGTTTAAAACCCATAATGCACCAAAAACCCAAGAAAAATGAAAGCAAAGCCTCCTATATTTCTCCTGCCTGCCTTTGGAAGTGTTGCTATGAAATGTTAACTTCCCCAGTCCTCACATTTCTTTCAAGTGCCATTCTGAAATTTATGGTTAAATACTGCCTTTTTCTTTTGCTGATATTCCAAATTTCCTTCTCTGTATTTTGGCCAGTGTTTTGCTGCTGCTTTTTCCACTCCAGCACCTGAGATTCCCAGTAATTCTCTTTAACATAAAACTAAGGAATCTTCCCTGGGACAGAGCACTGGCATGCAGGAAATCTTACTGGTACATTTCCTTATCCACTTGAGATATATTTTAGTAAAATAAACAGAGGTAACAGAACTCCTGTCTTGCTCTTCTATATAGCTGAAGAGAGTGGAACAATCCTATCATCTCAACATGATTTGTTCTTTACTTATAAGTTAAAGAAAAGAAAAGCAGAGATGCAAATAGTCAATATTTTTATTTTTTTTAACTGTGTAATTGTTCATTTCTGTGCTTTATTTTCATCCCTAGTCATAGCCAACAAATATGATCAAAAGTTCTCAGTATCATTATTGTAAGTACAGCAAGAGCTACTTCAGATTATGTCTTCCAGAAATAAAGCTACATCTTATTACCATTCTGGATGATGGAATTTTTTGCAATTTTTGCCTTTTTGGCTGTTACATAAAGAACTGAATGTAAATTAAATTTCTTTCCTCATTTCCTTGTCTATTTCTGTCCATAAATAGGTTCTGGGATCAGTGCACTGCACAGTCACTGCTGGCAGCAGTGTTCAGTTGAAGAGTTTCACAGAAAAGTAGCATAAAACACACAGTCAGAGTGTTGTGTCATGATCATATCCATTTTTTTTCCTCTGCTTTATTTTATTGGCTGAGTTTTGTTCTGCCCTTGTCTTTCCCACAAGAATTCCCATTGATTGACCTAACACAGGACAGTGCCCCAGATTTTATCAGCTCTCGGAGAGCTCTAATGCAGCTCAAAGGCTTCTCCGGGCTCCACCAGATGTCTAAGCCTGCTTAATCACTGGTAATTTAATGGGCTATTTTTAAATCTCCTGGCATCCTCAGGGGCTGATGGGCTCTGAGTGTTCCACAGCAGAGAGACAGACGTTTTATTAGTGGTTTCTTGACTGCTGGTAACCAATTCAGCCAACTGTGTCATCTCTGCAAAAATCCTCTAATCACGATTACAGCAAGAATATCCCATGCACAGATGTGAAATATCCAGTGGTAGGAGAAAAGGTTATGGATTTAATCATCACTGATGTTGTCAGCTCAAAACTCTAAATTTTCTTTTACTTCAGACCTTAAAATACCTGGTACTACCACTTGCCTTGCAAGTACTCCCTGATAAGTTGTAAGAGTTATTCAGATCCGTGGAATTCATTCTGGTTTACAGGATCAGGAGGAAAAGAACATTACCTTGTGTGTGCTGTGGGCAGGATTTACCAGGGTGCTGATACAACCACAGCACATCATCTGCCTTAAAGGTCCCAGAGGAAATGGGTAACAAACTCCCTCTGATGCTTTTGAAAATCCAGAACTTAAGGATAAAATTTGCTTCTTTTTTTTTTTTCCTTTTTAATTTTTTTTTAAATATCAGTGAAATGAGATTATTCACAGCTTAGTAAAGTGTGGTTATGAAAAGCTGGTCTGTAAGAAATAGATGCTGCTCTGAAAACGGCCATGCAGTTGATCATATACACCAGTTTTATTGGGATTTTTACTGAAATGCTGAAAAAATGTTATAGTAATTTAGCTGGCCTTTTCCCTCCTTTTCCAGTAGTATCTATATAGCAGGGATTATTAAATATGTAAATAAGGAAGGATTCACACAATCTGTGCTTTCTAAGAAGTAGTTGCTACTTAAGTAGTTGCTTGTGGAAATAAGGTAGCTTTTCAGCCTGGTTGTATCATTCACTCCAAAATTTTCAACATAATGTCCTGAGACGTATTTCTGATGGCCCATGGAGATTTCCAAAAACAGGCCTCATCCTCCAATTTATCACTTTTAAATTGTACTGGAGATAGCTGATGGTACATGGAATTCTTCCTAACCTTTTTCTTTAGTGCCGTTACTACAGCCATAAAGTCATTCAGAGGGAAAAGCAATTAAGGGCAATAAGAAAATAAGACCAGTATTTATTATCTTAGCCTAGAGGGCTACAGGCATTAAAAATATACTGACACAGTGCTAAAATAATGTTGAAGATCTAAGCTTAAATGAAAAAGAAGCAAGCAAAACAAATTCCACATTTTAAAAGGAGAAAAACAGTGACACTCCAGTCTTATTTTATTTGAAAGCAGCCCGTCTCTACCTGGGCTTGAGAAGAAGTTTAATTTTAAACATATGACAGCTGATACAGCTAATACATACCCAATTAAATTTAAACATTTTTTATTTTATTTTATTTCCTTTTATTTTACCTAGGAAGCATGAAAATCCTGTATAGTGGAATATTGATCAAAATGCTAAAAAATGCTGCTTTCTATCAAGTTATTATGGCTTCTTCCAAAGCAATTCATTTTCTGTCATAACTTTCCTTGNTAATTTTCCTTTATATCCAGATTTTGGGCATGGAGGAGAGTGCAAAGTGCCTTCATCTGATGCAATAAGATAAGGAGAGCTGCATTTCTGCCTTTTTGCTGGGGACACTACAGTCCTGTCCCTCCTTTTCTTAGGCTTGGGTAGTGGTGACAGCTCTGACTGTGCCAGTTTACCCTGGAAAAATCAAGGGAGTCATGAGATCTTAAATGAAGAGTAAATAACCTGCTCAGGACAGGTTGTTTACCTGGAAAGGACATTGGACTCTCTGGATGGGGTTTGGTGTCCAACCATGAGTTCCAGCCATTATTTCAAGTATCCCAAAATAATCTGAGACCTCACTGCAATATCAGGATATTTAATAG
>VZTZ01014824.1:0-11049 GCA_013400955.1 Drymodes brunneopygia | reverse complement strand
TTTGAAATATTTGGTTTGTGTTCTTAATGTTCGGGGTCTTTTTCATGTTATTCATCTTTTGAGACTTCAGTTTTGCTTTTGGATTGATATTTCTTGGTTTAGTAATTTAATTGTTATCCCTTCATCTGCATATAGTTTTCATGTAATGTAATGCAGTAATTTTTATTTTGTATTAATTTTGTGTTGAGTATTTTCACCCTCATGTCCAGTGTCAGCTGCCAGCAGTCTTCACAACCTGTAAGAATAGCTCCATACCTTGTGATAATACTCTAGGATAATACATTAGAAAATCATTAATGTGATGTCCTTACAATTTCAGCCAACATGCTGGGAGGTTTTCCAATGGCATTAGTCCTCAGCTACCAAAAAGCTTTCTTGGAATGGCATTTCCAGCACCAAATTCTGTTCCCAGTGCCAGCAGTATCAGTCTGAAATAGCTCTTGGTTTAAGTGGAATCCTTCAGGTTTAACAAAACAGGTGGGAATCAGATTAGGGGATAGAATTAAACTTTTTCCCTTCAATTTTATTTCGTCGTCTAGGTGAATAACATTACCATAAGGGGCAAGTTATAAATTGACACAACTGTTCTGTCCCAGTGAAAGCAACCAGCTCCAAAAAAACAGAAGTGCAGGATAGGAGAAGTCCCTTTAAGAGGGGATGGAGAAAAACTCGGAAATGATCCTTTGACTTCTGTATTAATTGTTAACAACGACATTGAGCAAGGCCAAAAGTGTTCTCCTAATTAAATTTCACCCTGAACCAGTTAAGTATTTGTAGGCAGGCTTCACCTTTATGTAGCTGGGTAATGTGCTACGTTTATAGCCTGGGAAATAAAGCACTGGCACAAGGCTCCTTTTTATCAGTGTTAAGGGCCCGTCGCCTTAACTGGCTCTAGTTCTGGGGTTGACTTTCTCTTTTGGAATGGCTGCATACAAATTAAGTGTCAGTTTTGAAGACTAAGGATACTAAATGAGTGTATCTTTACTATACAGCCAATGTGAACTATAATATTCAGTGCTGGCTTCTGATGTGTCAGTAAGTACAGAAGTATCTCGGACACAAATGATCTTTGCAACCTTTCAAGCTGTGTGATATTCAAATGGTTTTGTATATACCTAAATCATGTAGAGCAATGTAAAACCAGTACGACCTTGTCTAGTCTTCAAACTTAACAATAAAACTTTTGAAAAATGAAGTGGTTTTCCTTATTTACGTTGCAACACCTTGAAGGAGACACAACTTATCTCAGCCTCACTGGTGTCAAATGTGGAACAGAGATACGACGTGGCATTTTCCTGGATTCATTCATGGAATGAATTGTGGTGGGTAAGTTTGTTTCTGGAAAAATCAGCAGTTGGGGCTGTGCTCCCCTCAATGTGTTCCCTTGTTCTTCCAGATTAAAAACAAAACAAAACAAAACAAACAAAAAAAAAACCTGTAGGTTTGAACAAGTCTAAAAATGCTTTCTTTTCCTGTCCCACTGCTCTCTGAATTAGCACCAGAAATGTAAAATTACCATTTCATTTCCTGTAAGTCAAATTTCTTGGGATATTTAGCAGTCCTTATCCTCTCTCCTCCACTCCTGAGCAGGCAAATTAATTTCTGGGAGGATACAGAGTGGCTGCAGCCCAGACCTACTGTGAGATGCCACAGCAGGGCTGGTGTTTGCTCACACCCTTGCCACTTTTCTCTTTTATTTGTTGTGAAGTCTGCTCCCTAAAATTACTGTTATCAGTTAACTCTTGCCACTTTTCTCTTTTATTTGTTGTGAAGTCTGCTCCCTAAAATTACTGTTATCAGTTAACTCTATACTTTTGATTTCAGAAGAAGCTGAGCGATTAAAGTAGCACATGGAAAAGCCATTCGCTCCCAAATTTCAACAATTAAGTTACGTAAAAATATTTTGTTTACTGAAGAGAGTTGAAGCTTCAGTGGTTTACACCTTGAATGAGCCCATAAATACACATGCTTTTGTTTTATAATGGTTTAATTTGTGTCCTTTCATCAAAAATCATCTTTTAGAGACAAAAACCATCCACAAGCACTCACTGTGTCTGCCAACATGCAGTCTCAACACTCAGTACACCGTGTTGTCTTTCACCAGAAAAGTCACAGAAGTGCAATTTTCCCTTATTACATATCTCTACCAGTCACAAAAATGAGACTACACCACTGCATACAAGAAGAGGAGTACTTTGGGAGAGTGATGACTGAATATCAGCACTTCAGTCAGGAATTTCTGTATCTTGAAGGTTTCTGGCTTTTCGTTATAAATTGCAACTGTTTCACAAAACATGGAGACTTTTCCTGAAGAACTGAAAAGTGGGTTTTCCTCACATTCTTCATAACATATATCCCCAGGAATTCTAGTGAAGACAAGAGAAAATAATGAGTAAAACTCTTCAGAATAGCACCTATTTATCAATGTCCACCCTCCTGTATCTGTTGCTAATGAGCTCAAGGGATTAACATGAGTATCAACACTCTACATCATCATGAAATAAGTAGTCTCTAATACCTCTGTGGTAAACACAATTACACGTATTTTATGCCTTAGATTTAATAGCAGGAGGTCAATCTGTTCACTCAGTGATTATTAAGTGACCTGTGATCATTTAGTCTTAGAAATCAAATAGGACAAATTAGAGGATAATTTTAAAACAGAGTTAAATAAAGATAATTGTACTGATCCAACAGTCTTTTTTATATATGATTTGCATAATTTTCTTAATAGATACACTTTAGAATGTAAAAGATTTCTTTAGGTTAAGAATCTAAAACACAAAAGGCAGAATTGCACAAACCTTTGTTAGGCAGCTTTATGACTGTATTTATTCCAAATTAACTTTCAGTGATACAAATATCAGGGTAAATATGTATATTTAAATTCCTCTGAATGTGAGAAGAGAGAAACATGTCTTGGTCTCACAAGCTGCCTTGCTAGGAGTGCAGAAAAGTATGTTTTACCAATCTACATGAGAAACAGTAATTGGGTTTTTATGGGGTTTTTTGGGGTTTTGGGTTTTTTTCATTTATATCAACCTGGAAGTAGGCTCCACGTGCATTGGAGTATGCAGAAAGCATGAACCAAGTGATGAAACACAGGTGGGGCACAAGAGATGGAGAGGATGACCATAGAACAGCCTCTTTTTCACAATAATATTTCTTCTCCTGCTTTACCAGCTGCTGGGCTGCCGTTATGTGAGGTCACACACCAGGTGATGGGTCAGTAGGTACACTTCTCAGTAGATAGAGGAAACCAACCCTCAAAAGACAGTAGGAAAGGTCACTAATCATTTGCATCAGACTGGAAAATCATAAAGCAGACCAAATGAATGTATTTGTTTTCTGGGGTGCTGCGAGAGGTCGGTAGGAGCTGAAGAAATGCATTGTGCTGCCTTGGCCACAGTAAATGCAATCAAGTACAGAGACTGCATAAAATATACATGTGAGGCATTGAAGCAAGATCAAAGGGCCCCTAAAAAGTGATAGGTGCTTTTTTTCTGATAAAAGTGTCAGACAATATGATGTAGGGGCTACGGTCTGACACACTGTGGGCTTGCACGAGGTCTGGCTGGGATGGATTTACCCTTCTGCAGTTTATGCGGGAGGGGAATCTCAGTCACAGGCGNAGGGAACAATTCCTTCCTAATAACAACTAAAGCCACTTACCCTCTCTTCCTGACTTCCCAAAAACTAAACCCACCAGGAGGGGCTGTGGTGACTGTGAAATGGTGAAATTCAAGATCCCATGGGTGGTGAGGAAGACACACCAGATCAATGGCCTGGATTTCAGGACGGGAGAATTTGGCCTCTTCAGGGATCTGTTTGGTCAAGTATGATGAGTTTAAGTCCTGGAATGAAGGGNCCTAAAAAGTGATAGGTGCTTTTTTTCTGATAAAAGTGTCAGACAATATGATGTAGGGGCTACGGTCTGACACACTGTGGGCTTGCACGAGGTCTGGCTGGGATGGATTTACCCTTCTGCAGTTTATGCGGGAGGGGAATCTCAGTCACAGGCGCTTTAGGAAGGACAGGCAGGGGAGACAAGGAGGGGGTGTCACCTCTAATCAGAGACAGCTGGAGTTGATGGAGCTCTGCTAGGATGGGTGAGGAGATGACAGAGAGCTCACNGGCCTCTTCAGGGATCTGTTTGGTCAAGTATGATGAGTTTAAGTCCTGGAATGAAGGGGGGACCCAATAAAGCTGATTAATATTCAGTGATCTCTTCCTCCAAACTCAGAAGCAAAACATCCAACAAAGAGAAAGATGCCAGGAGTCCTGTGTGGGTAAACAAGGAGGTCCTGGACAAACAAAAAATACAAAAAGGAAATCTCTAGAGCATGGAAACAATCACAGGTAGCCTGGAAGGCACACAGGAAAGTTGTCCAAGCAGCCAGGATCAGATCAGGAAAGCCAAAGCCCTGATAGAGTTAAAGCTTTCCAGAGACATCAAGGGCAACAAGAAAAGTTTCTATAGGTATGTTGGTGACAAAAGGAAAAGTGGGGAAAATGTGGCCCACTCTGGAAGAAAATGGGAGACCCAGGGCATGGAGAATGCTGGGGTACTCAACAACTTGCCTCAGTTTCACCAAGAAGAGTTCCAGTTACACTGCCCAAGATACAGAAGATGAAGGGAGGGGCTGAAGAGCTGCCCAGTGTAGGAGGAGATTGGACTGGAGACCATCCAAGGTACCTGAAGGTGCCCAAGGCCATGGGGACCTGATAAGATGCACCCGTGGGTCATGAGGGAACTGTCAGGGGAAGTGGCTAAGCCACTCTGTCACATTTGAGAAGTCATGGCAGTCTGGTGGAGGTCTCACTGACTGTAAAAGAGGACACATAACCCCCATTTTTAACAGGGGAATTAAGGGACACCCAGGGAACTACAGGATGGGTGGTCTCACCACCATGCCTGTGGGAAGATAGAGCAGATCCTTCTGGAAATTATGCCAAGGTACATGGAAAATAAGATGATTTCTGATAGCTTCATGTGGCTGCACTAAGGCAAGTGGTGCCTGAAAAGTCTGGTGGGTTCTGTGATGCAGCTCCAGCACTAGTGGATGAGGGAAGAGCAATTGGTGTCACCTACTTGGACCTGCTTAAAGCACTGGATACTGTCTTGCACAGCCTCCCTCCTCTGAACTAAGGAGTCAAAATCAGCAGAGTTTGATGCCTGAAGAGGCTACCTAGACCAGAGGCCAGACAGAGTTAAAAGCATAAAGTAGGTATTTAGGAAAAGGCCTTCACAGGGTACACTTTGGGCAGTGCAAGAGTCTCACAAAGCCACAAGATGGACGAACCACATGGGCTTTTTGGACACATATAAGTTTGGTCTGTTTGCAAATCAGAAGCTAATTGTCCAATTACAGCTTCAGGTAGTGGAGTCCCCCTCTACTTCACTGTTTACATTTTTCTGGGGCCTGAGAAAACAAGGTGTCCTTGGATTTCAGGCCCAGAGAGGAATTGTTTGGTCTGAATAAAATGGTACAGCAGCTGACAGGCTATGGAGTTTTAGGGTTAAACACTAAAGCAGTACTGATCTGGAAAATATAAAAGTTAAAACTGAAGGCATCAAGATGGACTTGATGGATGGAGCAAGGGGTGGGTGAGGAATTGGCTGGACAGTCACACTCAGTTCTGTTCAGCACCTCCAGGAGTTCACCAAGGCCAAGTGCAAGGTGCTGCCCCTGTCCTGGGCGTGGTGACTGATTGTCCCAAGCTCACTTGGTGCAGCAGGGTCCTCTCCCTCCTTCACTCTTTAAACTGTTTTTATCTCAATTTCGTCTTCCCATTCCCTGCCCTTTCCTACCTGGGGAGTAGAGTGAGCCAGCAGCTGTGTGGGGCCCAGCTGATGTTTGGACTCCACCCACCACAACTTTACATGCAGCACGCACATTGTATTAGGATCTAGAATTATGCACACTGAGAAATAGTCTGTCTGAATATTCTTCCCTCATTTTTTCTCTTGAAGGATGTACCTCTAGTACTTTTGACTTGGAGAAATTCCTTTATTACATGTGACTCATGCTACTATAACAGGTTCACACCTTCTCTAAAGTGTGTGTTCACAGCTTCTTTCTAAGAGTGAAAAGGCACTAATGGAGAATTTTTGACTAAGCAATTAAAACATGGGTTGTTTGTCTAAATATGGAGGGTACATTTACATACATATCTATATATATGTATATATATGTGCAATTTCTACAGGTTAGTGTCATGTATGTCATATTTCATCGGGGAATAGAGAGAGAAAAGTGGAAGTAGAATTACAAAGATGTTAATTGAGCTCATCAGCCTAATCTAGCTGCTCTTCTGATGTTCATTGATATAATTTTCTTCCATTTAAGAAAAGTTAATGGGGATGGGGGGAGCAGTGCTTCTTTGTAGGTGTTTTATTTATGCCCCCAGTTTTGCAACCACAGAATCAGAGAATACTTTGGGTGGGAGGGGACATTTAAAGGCCACAAAGTCCAACCCCCTGCCACAGGCAGGGACACCCTGAACCTGATCATGACACTCAGAGCTCCATCCAATATGACCTTGAGTGTTTCCAGGAATGGGTCAGCCACTACCTCTCTGGGAAACCTCCATCAGTGTTTCACTACCCTCATTATAAAAAACTTCTTCCTTTTATCTAATCTAAATTGATCCTCTTTTAGTTAAAAACCATTTCCCCTTTGTCCAGTCACAAATGGCCCGGCTAAAAAGTTTGTCCCCAGTTACCTTTCCTTAGAAACTTGCATGGAAATGGGCAGTTTTAGTTGAAAGCCAGAAGTGCTCCTTTATTTTAAAGCCATTTTTCCCTTTACTGAGGGATTTGCAAGTATTTCATTTTCATATTTTTCAGGAGCCAGTGACCGGAATAAGCCAGGAGGTTTTTTGGTTCACAAAGATGGGAGTCAGAGTGGCTTCCAGAAGAATCTGACCCAATATTTATATAATATACATATATAGCACATGCCACTCACCACCTGCATTGGCAGTTCCACCTCCCCGTTCCTTTCCAGCTTCTGAGCCATGACAGAAAGTGTTGTTCATCTGTGGCAGTGAGACCAGCTATTCACAAGTGACTTTTTTCACTCAACAACGGCCACATTCCCCAAATATTTCTGGGAGTCCAAAGCCAGGCTTCCAAACCAGAGCAGCTCAGGGGCTGGGTGTGATGTGGTAGAGGAAAGCTCGCCCCTGGTCCCAGTGCAGCAGCTGAGCTGGCTGAATGGCACGCACAGTTTATATCTGCAAACATGGAGTGGGCAGCAGGAATGGCTCAGCAAACATATCCCAGTTAATCCCTCCGTGGCATAAAAGACTGCGCTTCAACTGAAACGGTTTTGGGTATTTTTAAAAGTTTAGAAATCTTTTTCCCTTGCCTCTGCTGCAAGCATTCCTCCAGCCTGCAAAAAAACCCCACATTTGAAGTTAATTTCTTCTCCAGTGGGTTACTTTCTAATCAGATTCATGTCTTCCATGCATTTAGATTGCCTGAATGGACTGATGTGCTCCTGAAGCCAGATAATGGAGTGCCAAAACTCCACAATGAGATGTATGGTACTGATCTAGCATCCTCATCATACCCAAAGGGAAGGGCTGTCTGATACCCCCTTGATGCCACCAGAAAATAATCAGATGAGCAGATGCCTTGATATCAAGCAGCCACTTTGCAGAACCAAGGACCTTGTTTAGGCTGAAGGAGAGTGATATGTGTCAGTAATGTTCCCATGTGAATGGTGATGTGATTTCTGATGAGTCCCATGCTACTTTCAGGCACCCACCAGGGTGGAATGAATACTCCCTGGTTCTCACCTGACATCTTTCACAAAGGATGCTGAAATCATCTTGCACTGTCCTGTGAAAATCTCCATTGGTACAATTTGTTGGCAAATTACTGAGGACTCTCTCAGAGCTGCTTTTTATCCCTTATTCTGAGCCCTGTGTACATAGAGATGATCCTTTAGCTTCTATTCCGATGTCACGGTGAATCAGCTGAATGTGTTGCCAGTTTTGCAGCCCAGATCATCTCCTGAACTGCAGCAAAGGAGTGTTTTGATTGAACAGGCAAAGGCTTATTAGCATTCCTTCACTGTCTGAAGACAGTCTGGGCTGGTTCTCCCTGGCCAGTGTAACAGACTTCAAACCAGGGAATGTGTGCATCAGGCCGTGCTGGGGAGAGGCACTTTGATAACCTTCCCTTTTCCTATTTATCATCTTCCCCAGGGGCCTTTCCTCTAGCTCTGCAGAAAAAATATTGATTGTGCCAGCCCTGATCCCCAGAGGATCTTACACAGATCCCTGTGCTTGCACTTCAGCAGTGGGGAAAGGTGGGGTTTCAGCAGTAATTGAGCTCCCATCAGCACGACTCCTGGCAGGGCTTTTAGGTACAGATAAGCAATGCTGATAGAGCCACACTGAAGGTGACTCCAGCTCCCACTTTGCCTCAAAATCTCTGCCCTTGCCTGTGGTGTTAGTTTGGCATTCTCTCCATGATTCAGAGCTCACAGGAGCTGAAGCAAGTGCAGAAGAAGGCAGGACTGGGCTGGCCCCTGAGTGCAGCTATTTCAACCACAAGGCTCTGTGAGCACCACTGCCAGAAACAGCATGGGCAGAGTCAGCAACTGCCATTCAAAAGGGCTGTTCCAGCCCTGTGCAGCACAGTATTTGGTTTTGTCACTTTTTATCCAATTTATTTGGACTGAATATTCATTATAGAGGGATTGGAGGGGGAAAAGGGTAGATCTTCATCCAAACTTAATCCTACAGCACTCCTGTGACTCTCCAGGTTTTCCAGTCTCTAAGAGGTGTGGTCTGGCTCTGAACAGCTGAGTTACCTAAACTAACTTAAATTAATTTTATAGCCAAACTGCTTGAAAGACTCATTCATGCGACACAATTCTGGCCAAAGTTATTTCAAATGTCAATGTTGCCTTAATGCACATCTTAACTATTTCACAGGGGCTTCTCCTTTATCTGTTTTCATCTTGAGACAATCTGATTGTGTGCAGGAGAATTAGTTACTTTGAGAATAGGAGAGATCATCCCCATGAACACTAATCCACAGCATTTATTAAACTGGAGTTAAGGGGTGATGGTGGGGAGTAGGTGAGAGAAAGGAGTGTCTGAAGTGTGCAAGCTGGAATTTGAAATATATTTGCAGAAGCAGGAGGAGCAAAGCTGTAAGAGGCACCTTTTCTCTGCCCCCTTCAGGGCAGCACAGCCCCACACAGGTGTGTGCAGGTGTGATGGGTTTTATCATAGGTAGGTGATCAGGTTTGCTACACAGACTGCAAAATGCAGAAGCAGGCGGCACAGCTGCATGACTGGCATCTCTGCCTGCTTCTTCACCGTGACCTTTTTTCTATTCCTATTACACTGAAGTCTCTTAACTAATTATGCAGGATCTCAGCCTGCTATGTGATCCTGTTAGCTGCAGGCATAATTGCAAATGAGACAAGAGATCTCAACTGTGCTGCTCCTTACAGTGGCACTCGTTCTTTGTCCGATGTTAATTATTCCTTGCAGCTGACAACAAAACAAAGACCAAAGAGTTAATTCTCAGTACAATGAAAAATCAGTGCTTGCTAATACCGTCTGTGTTATTCTGCTTATTTACCTAGAAAATACTGTTTGGTTTTGATACGTGAGTTCTTGAGAAACAGCCGCCAGATAAAAGGTGAGAACATGAGACACGGAGAAAAACATCAGATTTATTTGCAAGCCAGGGAGGATGTGCCACAAGCTGTTCTCAGGGAAGGCAGTAGCTGAGCACAAACTTTGTAGGAGTTTTTCTGCATTGTGTCTGCAGCTTTGATGATGCCTTTTCCACTCTGGCACACCCTTGTAGTGTCCACCATGTGTTTGGCACATCTGTAGGTGCCCCTTATGCTTGGACTTCACCACCAAACTCAGAGACAACGACACTCAGCCTTTCTGTACTTGTACATTATTTAGGTCAGGATTTTTTTGCCAGGTCTAGGAGTCCCCCAGGGACATACAGATTTTTTTTTTTTCTCTAGCCTCTGCAGTGCCATCAGCTCTGTGTTCACCTTTGGGTACAGTGGTTTGTTTCATGCCACTTTGTTTTCTGGTCTGATTCCATCAGCTTGCATCTCTAAGTCAGCATGGAGGATTTTAAAATATTGTGATCCCTGAAAAGTGTTTGTTGATCTTAACCCAAATGAAGTTGGAAATAAGGAAGTGGAAATATTAGATATCATCTTATAGCAGCCTTCCTGTACCTAAAGGGGTTCTGAAAAGAGATTTGTCACACAGGGCAAGAGGGAATTTGCCTTAAAATGAAGCTGAATAGATTAAATTAGGCATTTTGAAAAAGTTATTCCCTGTGAGGGTGGGGAGGCCCTGGCACAGGGTGCCCAGAGAAGCTGTGGCTGCCCCTGGATCCCTGGCAGTGTCCAAGGCCAGGCTGGACACTGGGGTTTGGAGCAGCCTGGGACAGTGGAAGGTGTCCCTGTCCATGGAAGGGGTGGAATGAGATAATCTTGAAGGTCCCTTCCAACCCAAACCATCCTGTGGGTCTATAGATATATTTTTCCAAGAATACTGCCTAGAACAGATGCACCATGAAAAGGTACTAATAAAAAATTAAATGTGCATCTAATTCGGGTCTTTTTTTTACTTTCAGTGATACAGTTTTAAATTCATAAAGTGTGGCATTTTCCAGTCAAATATTATGCAGGCAGCCAACGCTATTAATGCAGACTCTTAGAGTTTTGTGGAATGCTATGTAATATTTGAGGATAAAGCTTGCAAAGTCCCTCTTACTGAAGCCATTCCTATTCTTCCATCCATATTTTCAGAGTGAGGGAAATGAATGTGATAAATGCAGCAAACAATTGCTATCAGGAAAGAGGTTATGCCTTATCCTCACAGCCTGAAGGAAGACAACGAATGCTGAACACTTTGGTCTTTTTGCAGCTCAAGTCTCTCTCTAATTGAGGCAGTATTTTGTTCTTTATAAGATATGCAAAATGCATCTCATAAAATTATGTTTATTACTAGGAAAAGGCGCGGCAAGGCGAGGCAAGGCAAGGC
>VZTZ01014770.1:109569-135144 GCA_013400955.1 Drymodes brunneopygia | reverse complement strand
TTATTTAATAAAATTAATTTATTATAATTATTGACTATTTTTAATTATGCTCCTTTATTAAATAAACTGAAATTAAATAACAGGTTAAAAATACGTTGAAGAGAACACGGTGACAGAATGAAGCACACACACACAGAAATTTTTGAGTCTTCAGTCATGAAGAATTCATAGAGAAATAGGGAAAATACTGTCTTCCAGACAAGGGGGTAGGGTGATCTTTTTAATCTTGAGATAATCTCCTTAAAAATGGTAATAATAATAAACTCTTGAAAATATTAAATGATGATCAAATGTCATTTAATGATTTTCTTGCTTTGAATTATTTGGTAATTTATGGTGACATGCGGCTCACTCGTGGCTTTTCAGAATAAGACTGTCATTCCTGAATTTGTTTAATGTTGCTTTGCCATGCTGAGTTAGTCAGACACTCAAGGTCTCTTTCTATCTGGGATACTTCATCACATTGCAGACTGATAATATAAAAGCAAACAAAAAACCTCGTCTTTTTTTTTTTTTTTTTTAATGCAGCACAAAAATAATATGAAGTATGGTTTAGCTCAGGGAGATGATATTAAATGTGATGTCCTTTAAAAGCATAGGGGGTTTAAATCACTGTAATAGTGCACATTGTAATGGCTTATGATGCTGTGTGAGAAATGATCAGTGCTTCTCCTGCCTGTAATGCAGAAGAAAAATTTCCACACTGGTGATGTGCTATGAACATTGTGAGCCCATAATTTCTCACATTCATTGTGAACATTCAGCTTAATTCTAGCCAGAGTGTAACGAGCACAAAGCACACAGAACCAGTGAAAAGGACATTGGAAGGTTTTCTAGTGGGACTTGTCTATTTTCTCTTCTCTTGTCTAATCCTCCTTTTGACTGGAAGGCACTTTGCACGTTCATCATTATGCTAAAAGGTGTTGTTAAGTGTTAATTAAGAAAAGAGAAGGACTTGAACTTTTAAACCAGTTCAGTGATCAGGAGCCTTCAGCTAACCTATATGCTTGTTTCCTCATCCTAGACCGGCCTGAGATTGCAATGTGTGTGCAGATCTGCCCTGCCATTGCTGTATCACACAACCCACCATGCTGTGTCAGATAATATGAAAATGGTGGTCTTTGAAGAGGTCAGTAAAAACCTTTTGAACATTCTCCTTGAATAAATCTTTTCTAGAGTCCACAGCAGAACTGTGTTAAAGAATCTTTTGAAGATATTTGCAGAGTTTAGCTAAATGAAAATAATTCAATCTTCCAAATAGGATTTAGAAAATATATATTAGCAGTATTTATTTACTCCTGAATGTTTGTTGAATAAATGAGACTGCCAGAAGTGTACTGTGAACTGCTCATTAATTCTTGCTCAGTTTCCTCATAGTTGCAGAAGTTTGGCTTTTTTGAGAGAAAATTGTATTTCTCTGTAATATGAAGATCTTAAGATTACGTACCTTGACATTTTTCAAAACATGAAGTGTCACCAAATATTTGAAATGAGGTGTGACTGGAAATACAGGGTAGTGTGCAATTATACTGTGCCATGTATTTTCCTGAAATAAGTAACAGCTGTCCACTTATCCTATTATCTGGTCTTATTATTTCCATTGAAAAAATTATTCCATAACGTATTTACCACTGACTATCTTAGAAGGCCAAGGTTCTCTTATTCTCTGATGAACCACCATTGAAGCTGAAAACACAAATCAGAATTCGTTTTTCAAAAAATAATAATATAATGAGGAAAGAAAATGATCTTAGGTTTGATTGAAAGCTTATTGGCTTAAGAAAAATGTTGCTATAAGTAATTCTAAGGCTATAGAAAATCAATCTGTTTGGATCGTTAAACCTGGACTGAAAACAAATTGCTCAATTCCATACCCAAAGGAAGTAGAGCAATATTATCTCTTATGTGAGCATTTATGCTCTTCTATTGCCATAGAGTCAGGCATAGGAATTTTTGAAAATGGAGCTGTGTCTTGTAAATCATCAAAAGTCAGTGATGGGTAGTGAGGGGTAGTTTTCTTAGAAAGTTAATGGAACTTACAATCTTATTAGTAATAGCTAATGAATATTGTTTTCCAGGCTTACTGATCAATCAGTGCTGTATCTGTATTGCAGCCATAGTACTGCTTTTTCTGAACAGAATTTTTTTCTCAAATTCTAGTTAGGATAAAAAATGTGTTTCCTTTTGTATGTAAGTATAGATGCAAACCATGACAAGGAACTAAAACTTCAGAATACAGGTACAACACAGTGAAGGACAAACCTGTGCAAATTTACTTTGCCTCACTATGTTATTGCATTTAAATCTTGTCTTGGAATTTGTGTTTCTACAATTAGTGATTTCCAAATATGTCAACTAAAATTTCCATAAAACATCATTACTGTTTGAAGTACTGGTCTTTTGCTCCATGTGCTTCAGCTTTGAAAACTGAATCCAACACTGTGTCTGTCTGACAGAGACTGTGAAACCAGCATCATAACTTCTGATCATTCTTGATCTGGTGTACATGACTAAAAAGCTAAGATATCTTTGCTACTTTTATGAACTGCTTGATTTTAGTGTATTTTTACCACATTTCATCAAATTTATTTGCAGTTGTTCTCTGATGGAAATTTCTGATTCAAATTGTCTTTGAACAACTTCAAATGTTTGAGTTTTTTTTAATTATCCCCCCCTCAAATGACCGTCTATATGATTGGCAGAGACATAATATGATGCTAGTAAGGTTACTTACTACCCAGTCAAGAGCATCACCATACATATGGATGTTTCATATCTATTCCACCTACTCAGAATTCTTTCATTCTCTTCCATGCTAGTAGATGATACCTGAAACATATAGAAATAAGTAATGTACATGTTTTCAAACATGAAAATGTAACTAAGGCCATAAAGTTTAGAGGCAGGTGAGAGACAGGAACAAGGCATAGATTAATGACCTAAATTACATATGCAGACTCAGCCTTGCAAAGCTTTAAAGCTCCTAACTTTAAAATACAACTTTTATGTGTTGTGATTGTATTGTTTATAGGATTATTACCAGAATTTTCTCAGTTTTGGAGGTGGAATTTGTTTCTCTGTGGAAGACTGCTTTGCCCATCAGAAGGGAATTTGGTCTCTTAGACTGTGTATGGAACTTCAGTGACTTAGCTGAACTGAAAAAAGTAAAAGTTATTTGCATCATAGTTCTTCCACAGTTCCTGTTCAAAGTGAGTCATGCTGGACTCACCCTACACACTATCCAGAGGTGATACACAACAAATACTTCACTTCTGTTGTGAGTACACAGTGGAAATCTTACTGTTACTGCTAGTATGCCAATAGCCAGTTTCTGACAACATGACTTATGCTAGAGGAGTACATTCTTCCACCAGGTTATCCCCAGATGTTACTGAAACTACCTATGGGGAGAAAATCAGTAAGGGTAAAATAAGGTTAAAAAGATCTTGACTGTATATTGAGCATATGTGTAAATTCAACCTTCAGGCAATAATTTGAAGTTATGTAAAACTTGGCAAGGAGCCAAGCTTGTTCCAATGGCTGGTAATTTCTTTCTGTGGTTATTAGATTTCTGTATTTGCAATCATTTCTCATTCTCCTAATGTAATGCCATTTCTTGACAGACCACCCACCATCATTTAATTTTCTCTGCTGAGAAAACTGTGCCAGTCTATTCCTCTTCAATGAAGGAGCCATATATGACAAGATTTTTAAAATCCTGATATGGAATCAGATTTGATTATCCTGTAGTTCTTAACATACGCTGTTATAAGAAATTAAGCAGATTTTTTAAAAGCTACTACCTTTTCTTTATGAATCTTTTGACTTTCCTCATAATTTTTTCCAGGCAGCTGAGCAATATTGTTTTCAACACCATGTGCAGAATTTGAGTGGATACAATAAATTCAGAGGCAGTTTAAAATCTTGATAACCTGCCCCCTTGACAAGTTATCTTGCAATATTTATAATTGAGAAGTACAATTCAACCAGTAATCCAAAGAGGTTTTGGAGTCTCCATGACTGGAGATATTCAAAACTTACTTAGATAACGTCCCCACATTGAATTTAGTCCTTTCCTGAACTGGTGCTTGGGGAAGATGATCTTTTGAGCTGCTTCCCAACATGCACTATTCTATGGAGCTCTAAACTTTTAACCTTGTTATATGGGGATGTTTTAGTCAAATTGAATATTCAGATGAAACTTCTATTGTTCAGGCAGTTTTCAAGCAAGGAATTCAGTATCCAGCTCATCTGCTCAGAATACATCAGGTTTAATGAAAGCACTTCAGTCATAAAGGCATATTCTTTGTATCTATAATTGACTTCTAATTACTGGTTTAATCTTTCAGAGTATTTAATATTTCAGATTAAAAATCCATAATAACATGGGATCTACTTTGAAGATTTTAATCTGAACCCTCAAAACTTATTGTGCAATATGTACCCAGCATCTTTCTGGGTGTCTGGTTAATCTCTGACTTCTGTTGGTTTAGTGAAACTTGGACAAAACTTTGGCCCTTCTCAATTATTTCTCAAAACTTAGAGGAATGCATATTTTTAGTTGTTCTTTGTGATTCTTGAAAATGTACTCTTGTGACGTGGGTAGAAAGTTATGATCCAAAATTACATTTCTGTCTGACACAATAACTTCATCCTCAATTTAACTTCAGTCTTTAAGAGAACAACCAGATATTTTTATGGAACTATAATAAAAATAATACTTTCTATAACCGTACATTAATTTACTTAAAATATTTGCAGAGCTTTTTTTGATTTTATTTTTTGAAAATATTCTAATAAAAATGAACATTAAGCCAACATTGCAGATCATTTGTGGTAAGTGTTTTTTAAATCATAAATACAAGTTTTCACATTGAAAACCTGCTTCTCAATATTTATGTTTGTCATTTAGGAATATTAAACAATGCCTTGAGATAAACTTATTAACAGATTCAAAAAATAGTATCATGAATAACACATGGAAGCCCCTTAGTGTATAATCTTTGTAAAAAAATTGCAATTTCATAGAATACAAGCAAAAAGTGAAAGATATGAAAATAATATAAAAGGGAACAGGTTTATTAATCACTGCCTGGTTTAGATAACATTTAGGTAAATATCCATTGAAGTTACTGAGAGCTTTCCCTGAATAAATGCTTGGAAAATTCCTGTAGAAAGTTGCTTAGAAGCCTTAAATGAGAAGAAAAGTGTTAAGGGAAGAAAAGAGATAGAATTTCTTGTTAAGGGCTGAGAAAGAGAATCCCGAGATGGAGACCTCTAGTAATCTTATTTTAATTTTTTTTTTACATCCAACAAAGGAATGTGGTGAAGAAAAGCTTTATTTTTATGCACATCACCGAAAAAGAAATTGTATCCTTTTCATTTTCAAATGTCATTGGATATTTGAAATATGATCCTTGAATTCTGAGAACAAGGTTCAATTGAGATTGAGATGACCATTGTTACATTCTCCACTAATTTGGCAAAGGACCACTGGATAAGCTGAGGGAAACAAAACCATTTTCTCTTAAAGGCCAAAACCACCCTAGAATCTACTTCAAAAGCAGGCAACACAGAGCTGCCAGACTTTTACAAGCCTCAGGTTCGGGACATGGCAGATCTATGGACCACACTGAATGTCTTGAGTGTATCTCTGAATCTTGCTCTTTGTTGCTTCAAAAATAATACCATAAGGACCCTGCGGGCATCTGTACATGGAGACACAAGAAAAAAATGTACCAAAAGAATATCTTCTGTAGTTGTTGCTATTCCAAAATGATGGAGAAAGTGTGAAGCTGAAGAGAAAAACAGATTTATCCCTCAAGTCTATAAACAGAGCTACTCATTACCTTGCCTTCTCTTTCCTCTCCTGTTTAGCCTTCCCTTGTTCTCTCCTGTTCTTTTTTTCTTTGTTGTTACCACGGTCTTTATATTCTTATTCTCTAAGCAGAGAAAATTTTTACATTTCAAACATGCTGTGCATCGAGGATAAAGCAGAGTTTAAATTTGGGAGGTGTTTTCTTTTTGGTTGTTTTCCAGTGATAAAATTAAATTCATCCTTCTTTGGTCTCATAACTCTTTTCTGTGCCCCCTTTTACTGGCAGTTTGACTTTTCAGCACTTTTGTTTTAATCTCATTGCAAAATCTCAAATTGGTAGGGTAGCACTTATTTGTATATGCTGAGGTAAACTGAAGCTAGTCTTGAACCTTTTCCATAACTGTCCACAATCTCTAATATTTCTTTAAGCAATGAAAGGCCACAGTAGTAATTTTAACTGACACCTCAGCTATTTTTTAATGAACTGTTTAAAGTCCTTAACCTTACCCTAAAATTTGAATCTTGGGCTCTACCATATCATTTTCTTCATCAGATAGAGGCAAATTAGGTTTTTCTTTAAAAAGTAACAAAACCTTTAGAATCAAAAGAATTTTAATTTCTCTTATATTAATTTTTTCATATCTTTCAGATTCATAAATACTTTTCTATCTTTCTATATCACTCTGTTTTGAGAGGGAGAGCAATTGAAAAAGATAACCATATTTTAGTTTTCATATGGTTCCTTGCCAAGTTGATTCTACTTGCTGACACATTCTATTTTTGTCAAGCTCCTTTTGACACCTCATTGAGGCAAGCTCAACTTTTCCACTTAAGGCAAAAGTGCATCTAAGACTTACTGAAGAACACAAGTCTGTGTGACAGGTGTTTTTAATACCCTGTATCCCTAGTTTAGTTGACCTATCTGTGATGTACCCAAATTCTTCAAGCCTGTGTTCTGTTATCATCAGTAGAATGAGGAAGAAAATGGAAAACAGTATGGAGGAGCACTTAAAGAAGCCTTTTTCTAGTGCAAACATGTACAAAAGAGAACATGGGATGGAAAAATTAGCCTAGGAAATAGATAAAAATTAATAGATATAACACCGGTACGATCCTAATGTCAAAGGTTTTGTAGATACATAGGTAACTGGGGAGGTAAAATCATAAATTGAATTAGTGTACATGTATCTTGGAATGTACAAGATAAAACTAATTTATTCTTTCATCTCAATGTTATATTGTTTATAATATACATTACTGGGATTAATCTTTATAGGAAATAATACCTGTCAAAAGATCAACAGTAATGCACTTAAGACATTTTCAAACACTAAATTAATTAATTGTAGTGTTGTTGGAAATCTTGGAACATGCATTACTCCTCGTGTTCATGTTATTTGATTTTTATTTTGATTTGTGATTGCTAAACAAGGTTGCCTGCTTGATGTCCTTGCTGTCTGGAACTGAACCGATGTGAATCAGAACATGTCAATAAAGGAGAATTTATGTCCCATCAGAAAAACTCAGAAATTATACCAAGCCTATTGCTTCTAATATCAAATTTCTGTCTTTCCAAGTATTAGAAAAAACCCCAACCAACCAATCAAAAAACCAAAAAATCCCAAAACAACAGCAACTAAAAAAGACACACACAGAAGCCCTCCCCAAAACCCCAGGAACATTAGGACTGGGAGTATTATATTTAGTCTTCACTTACATGATATTCTTTGTCTTATGTTTTACCAGTCTCAGGAGATCTCAGCTTAATATGACAACTCTGTATTGATAGATGCCTGACAGGAAAACTATGAGAGACAATCCATGACTTTAAAAATATACACCCTGGAAAATCAAAGAAGATAAAGTCTGCAGGAGAAGGAATCCCCTTTGGTATGTGACAGATCTTGGAAAATTACACTTAGAGCACAAATCCTTGGAAAAAGAAGTCTTGTTCCTGTGTAAACTTCTGCTGAGTACAGATGCAGATTTTGTTTACTGGTTTTGCTTGAGTACACAATTTGGCAGTAGCACACTTGTACTTAAAGTCGAGTCTAATACATCTCAGAGTAGTGGTGTAAACACAAGACTATTGCTAAACTCTCCATCACTCTCATGAAAGGTAGCTCACTTAGGTATGTCAGCTCCTGGAAAACACCACAAACCCCAGATATTTTTGATACGCATTTCCTCTCCAATTAAGTCTTGCCTTGAAAAGAAGGCCTACAATATCCTAATTACAGAAAGGTTTGCAAAGGACACAAAGATTTAGGCATAAAATGATGGCTAATATGACCAAGGCACGCAATACCCAGAGAGACTGGATTTAACATATATGTTTTCCTTCAGTACCTCTAGCAATCATCATTTCCCAGCAGCTTTCTGTTCTGCTTTCTAGCTTTTGAGATGGATTTTTTTATGGTAAATAATTTTCCCCCTGAACTGCACAAGGAGACAGTCCTTTTTTACACAATCAAGTAGTATTCTCAATGCCTGGATACAGAGGAAGGCAAGCTCACTGTACTTGCAGACAGGAATATCTACACAGCATCTACACATCACATGGGGTTTGCAATTTCAGGAAACTTACTTGCAGACAGGAATATCTACACAGCATCTACACATCACATGGGGTTTGCAATTTCAGGAAACTTTCTTGCAGCAGACAGTGAATTAAGCATAAGAATCATCTTAATATGATATCCCCCCAGTAGTACTGTTTCAGAGAGATTAAAAAAAGAAGTGAGGTAGCAGGAGAACAATACTTTCTTCTGGAGAACCCTGACAGCTGATTCAGTGTCATCTTCAAAGCTGCCTCAAATGAAGCACTCTATCAGGCCTTAACTGTCAAGTAGATACTCACATTGTTACAGTGAAAGAGAAATAATAATTCATTTAAATGTCAGAAAAGTGCATCTGTCAGAGCTGTAGATGGAAGTGTCATATTCTATATCAGAGAATCTTGAAGAAAAGGACTGATTTGTCAAGAAATAAACTTAGTTTATTTATTCACAGCTTGTTGATATAAAGCTTCCTCTTAGTTCCTGGTGTGAAAAAAACCATAGTCTCCAAAAATTTAGTAGGTTTCAAGTTCAGTGAAGAAATAATCTGATAGCACTAATAATAAATCAAATTGTTGGCATATGAGACTTCATAGGCTTCCAAGGACTTTTCATATTTTAAGTGAAGAAATATCTGTGGATTTCTAGAACAAGGCTATTTGCTGAACCAATCTAGAGTGACTGTGTATGTATTTCACTGTATAAATTTCAGGGAAAGGGTTTATATATGGCTGTCAATACTTCACCATGGTTAGAAACACCTCCATGCTCAAGGTGCCTGCCAGCATTTGCTATATTATCATTTATAACCAGCATCAGAAATATAAGTAAATACTTTCTAATGCCGTCATACAGAGCTGAACAAGACTTGGTGTGCTCTTTGATGACTCTCAGTCAATGTTAGTCTAAGCAATGGATCAATCAGATGTTACAATTTTAAAGAGAAAATAATTTTTTCACTTTTCAATACCATGGCTGACACTAATATAACATAATTCCCAACTTCATTAAACAAAAAAATAAAAAAAAAACATTCTCTTGGAGGTTTTTTCTTTTTTTTTCCATACCATTTTCAGCTTAAATCCCCCTCCTCCTTATATACAAGAAACACAAGCCTTTAGTAGTACTGCCTTAGCAGAACTATTTCAAGGGCTGATCCTTAGTACCTGGGTTTTGACTACACAACAGGACTGTGCCAAAGAACTTACAGGATTTTGACCTGAAACTTCTGCACTTGTCCTGGACACCTCTTTTAAACCCAGTGAAGCCAGTCCAACAGATAAAAGGAGCTAACTGGAAGTTCAGTGTGAATGATCTAGTTATGAATGCAGCATTTTTCACATACCATAATTTATTCCAGCTGCACTCCCTACAGAATACCACATGATTTACAGATAAAAGTTTTAATGTAGATTTGATCAGTTTTAGTTTGTTGCTTGGAGGAAAAACTGTCAAGCTGCCATTAGACTAAGGCCCTCTTTATTCTAAAGTACAAAAAAGTACCAGTCAAAGTGAACTTATACTGTAATAGGGAGTGATGTAAGTTAAGCACCCCAGAGTACAGGTAATTGTGATGAGAAAAAATAACAAATACAGATGAAGCCTGTCTTTCAGAAAAGCATTCAAGTGGCAATAAAAAAGACCCCACAGGGGCAACAATCAAAACAATTCATATTCTTAGCAAATTCCTAAAAATTTCACAAACTAGAGTTCTGCAAATTGTTCTCCAGTGCTTCGGTGTTTCTCCACCAAAAATTTCACCATGATTTTTAGAGCAATCTCAAACATTCATTTGTAACAATTAGTCACAACTGTTGCAGAGACCAGGGAAGGAGAGGGTGCAGGAAGGGATGGGATAGCTCTTAAATAAGGAAATGATAAAACAGTTTGTCAGGAATGTAAATATTAAAGAAAAATGGGACACTGGGGATTTCAGCTGTCCTACTTTTAAGACAAATTTTGTTCCTAATTTTAGTCTACCTTACTGATGCATTCTTGGATATTATAGGTAATGTATATTTAAAGAGTAAAATATCAAAGTTCAGCTGGCAGCCAGTGACTAGTGGTGCTTCTCAGGGTTCAGTCCTGCCTTATGTCTGTATTAATGGCACGGGTGATGAGACAGATGGTCAGAACATTTGAGGATGTCACCAGATTGCAGGACAGGGTTCATATTCAGAAGGAGCTGGTCAAGCTCTAAAAAAAATGGAGTGAATTGAACCTCAGAAAATTTAGCAAGGCAAAGTTATGCCCCTGGGATCCAATGAAGCAAAACAATCCAGCGAGAAAGTGATTTTACAACAAAGGATCAACACCCCTGATTGACAGAAATTGCACATGATTAGCAGTGCAGTCTTGCATCTGGAAAAAAAGATCATCTTACAGTGGTCAACAATCACTTGATGAAAGATACATGGAGACTCTCACAGGGGTGTGCAATGGAAGGGCAAGAGGCAATGGACACAAACTGAAATATGGCACATTTTGACTTGATATGAGGGAAAAAACCACTGTGGCTATGTTCAAACATTGGAACAGGTTGCCCAGAGAGGTTACAAGATTTCCTGTCCTGACGGCTTTTAAAAGTCAACTGGGATTTGCCCAGGATAATCTCACCTAGCTAGACAGGCTCTGAGCAGGGAGGTTTCACCAGATGACAAGAGAAGCTTCCCATGGATTCATGATTATCTTAATTGACCCCCTGCACTGACAGGACATAGAGATCTGCAAGATAATGTAAGTCTTGGAGGGTTTATTTTTAATGTATTGCTGTTAACAGAAATATTGGTGACTGACTCATTAGTGGCTCAGCTGCTGAGGTGAGCAGCTTCCACGTGGGCACAATCTGCAGAGGAGCTCAAGTATTGCTCTCCTCTGTGCTTTCAGGTGCAGGGAACAATGAGGGAAGTAACAGAAAGATCCAGCAGATTGACAACTTGGCTCTGAGCCTTGTGTCACCAGCAGAATTCTGGAGGGTTTGATCATGAATTACTCTACAGACCTGATGGTGGCAGATAGGGAACACCTGTCTCAAAGGTGGAAAAGGATCTTTGTGCAGGAGTCTGCAGAGCTCATGGGAAGAACTTAACCTTGACTGGAAAGGGGAAAAGGGTAATACCAGGCTCACTAGAGGTTAGATTGATTTGCAGCATGACAGTATTTTAGGAACAGTGTGAAAGCAAGATCCTTCAGTCTGCTCTCTCAGTGGAGGTAAGGGAGAAAGATCCAAGGGGGCAACAAAGACATGAGGGTTATTGGTCTGTTAGAAACCACAGGAGCATCTGGGAACAGTCACACAGGAATTAGGGCTTCTCCTCCCAAAATGGTGGCAGGTTCAGCAGCCCTACTGAAGTAGTTGTACACCAATGCACACAGGATGGGAGCTGGAAGCCATTGTGCAGTGGGGGAATGTTGCCATCATGGAAACTTGGTGGGATGACTTGCACAACTGAAGAGCTGCAATGGATGACTGTAAGTTCTTCAGAAGGATAGGCAAGAAAGGAGGGGTGCTGGGTTAGTCCTGTATGTCAGAGAGTATTTTGGCTGTCTAGAGATTAACAGTGGTGATGGCAGAGTTGAGTGTTTATGGGTAGGAATCAGGGGAAGGCCAGCAAGGCAGGTGGGAGTCTGTTATGGACCACTCAACCAAAGTTACAAGTAACAATCTCACAGAGGTTCTGCTCTTATGACAGTGGTGCTTGAAGTGATTGTATCAGGCCTTTAAGTCAATGATTGAATAGTTTCAGGCTGATTTTGAGAATAAGAGCTGATAAAACAATCTGAAACTTCTTTTTGTTTTGACATGTTGGAGAAAAATACAGAAACTCAGTCACAAATCTTTTATTTCTCCAGTGATCTTTATGAATTATGAGTACCTGGGGTCTAGGAATGTGGAGGCAGTTAATAAAGGACATGAGCCCAAAAAGTGAGACAGTGAGCCCTACAGACAGGAAAATAAAACCACTGCAGAGTTCATTTTCAGCACAGGCTTTCCCCCTCATGTTCTATGTTTCATTCCACTGAGATCAAAAACAATTTGACTGCTTCAGTAGGCAATGAAAAGATGTCAAAACTATAAAATGTCCAAAAGGTGTCAAAAACATCTAGTGACTTTTTACTGTTCTAGGTCCAGGGAATTTTCTTCACCAAGTATTAGAAAATATGATTTTGTGTGCTATAGCAGCTAAGCAGCACTTGACTTGCCTGAATGGTAAAAAAAGTAGTGCAAAATATTCTCTTCACCCTACTGAACAAAGAATAAGTCCTCAAAACTGAATTGCCTAGAGACCAGCTAATTCAGTTGACTTTTTATTTCCTGGAAAATAACTGCTGAAGGTCCTTGTTTTCATCTATTTGCACCAATATTCAAAAGTTGTGCCTAATTGTTGAGGGCATAGTAAGTTATCTTGTACAGTACCTTTACTTTGCAGATTTCTGTTAGGCTACCCGAGAAACCCTGGGGTCAATCAGTACTCTCTAACTCATGTGCTATAGGTGGCCCATGAATTAATTTGAGAGAGAGCACAGACATTTTTTCTTTTAATTGTCTAGCTTGGACTGAAAGACAGCTTGTTCAAGGGAACTTCAAAAGTCTTTGGTTGAGTGGTGCTTGGTCTGATTACTGCTAGAAATATGTATCCTATTCTTTGATACAATATTTTTAGACTGATTTTTTTTTCCAATTTAGGTAGTTGATTGGATTTTAGGCATTTATCAATCTGACTAAACAGCCCTTATACATTTCCTGTTTTTCATTCAGCTGCTGATATAACCCTTGGTCCTATTTCTATCAAGCTAAACATCTTTAAACAATAATTCTTGGAGAGAATTATTATTACGTTTATTTCACAAAACTTAGGTTATTCCATATATCTTCTCTGTGTCCTTCAATTTATCAACATGGTTTTTGGACTGTGGACACCAGAAATAATGCATTACTAGGCAATTCATCTGCTCTTGCTACCAAGAGCAAAGGGAATATGAGCTTTCTGATCCAATTTATTATATTAATTCAGCAGAGGAATGCATTGTTTCTTTTGGAATAGGAGTTGATGTTCCTTATGCACCTGTAATAATTTTCAGGATTTTTCCATTTTTGTGGCAACTACAAACAGCATTAATTAGAACTTTTTGTTTTCTCCCAAACAGTGACAGAAAATGCTGCACAGAATACAGCCAAGAACTCAGCCTTGCAGAACTCAGCAGATGTTCACTCTCTAAGAAGATTCCCCTTTATACTTACATCTTGAAACCTATCAAGTTTTAATCTAGTTTGTATCTACAATATTCATTTGCTGTTGATTGAGCCTCACTTTAATAACCTATAACTGCAGAAGAGCTCAGTAATTACTTCAGCAATGAACACTTCTATCAATCTTACATTCTTTTCAGGTTAAGAGAAGCCTCCTATAAAATTTTGGGATATCTTACAAAATAACTATTGTTTTTGAAAACTATTATTAAACCAGTATAATCAGGAAAAAAAAGAAACCAAATTGGTTTGTCAAGGTTAGTTTTCTAGAGAAGTATGATGAACAGAGGTGACAGTGGTGTTGGTATTATTAATACCATTCTATACTAGCAACTGTATTGTTGCTCTGAAGTCCTAGCTGACAAAAGCCAAACAATTGCCAATAAACAGGTCCCAAAATTTACCACATTTTTCTAATACTTATGGAAATTCAACAGAGTTGATTGAATAATATCACATATGCTTTAAAATTCTAGGAACTAAACTATATAAATCCACCGACGAAGTTTTTGTCTGATGACACACTGCTTCCTGGAAAGCGTTACATTTTGAAAGCATTACTACATTATGAAAAGATTTTACTGTTTACCAAAAGCTGTAATATTTATTGGAAGAAAGTGATAACATTTGGGACAAAGTGTTTGAAATCAGAATAGCATAGTAGGCCTGAGCAGCATGTTCTAGATATAATCATTAGTAAATATAATAATTTGGGAGGGGGGTGGCAGAAAGGGGGAGCTGAAGCTTATGCTTGAGTAAAAACAAAGGAGCTGAAACTTATGGTTGAACGGAAACAAAGGGGAATTGAAACTTGTGCACGGTAAAAACAATAATACAATAGCATAATGGCAAGTTAGTGATTAACAAATGATCATATGAGAGTTATGTATAAAAATGCTTTGATTCTGGAATTATGTTGAACTCTTGATTTGGGTGTTACCCCGGGGTTCCAGCGCTCTAATAAAGCACCTTCATATATTCATTCTGTGATTATGTGTATCCACGCTAACAAAAGCACCCTTAGGACAATTTCTGCTGTTTATTTTTATTAGTTCTACTGCCTTAACCTGTAAAAGCCCAGAGCATTCACACCTGAAGTCATGGCCTGAACCTCTGGAGGGCAGTTTCTGGTGTTGATGATGTACATTCAGAATGAGTTTGAGAAAACAAAGCCAAACATTTGCCTCCAACAATGCAGTGGTGGTCCCTTATTGCTACAGGCAGATTGATACACCTCTAAGCCCCCGGTTTAGAGCTAATTTTCCTGAAGTGATATCATCACGGTCCTGTCATCAGCAGTGGAGCTTTTCCTCGAGACCCCCTGATGCCTCCATGGAAGGTCATGTTCCCACTCACACTTCAGAGTTTACTAATGAGCTTGACTTTACATGCTGGTGCAGTGACATCAGTGCAGAAGTTGAGGGCTGTTAGTGGGAAGGGCATGTGTACAGAGTGTCAAAGTGGCCTGTGCTGTGGGCTTGAAGTTATTAGATTGGGATGATTTCACTGGAACAGTACTCAGGAGTGTACTGAGGGCACTGGGGCTGTAATGCCCAGCTGTAATTAGCAGCCTGACTCCATCCTTCTGTGTTCATCTTTCTCCACTGCACTTGGCTCACCTGTGTTTACCTTCCTGAGTCCAGTGTTCTTGTTAGATTGCTGACAATGGCCATTTCACATCCCTTTTGAACCGTGAGTGACAGGATTTTCCAGAAGTAGTTTTAGTCAGAACAAGGATTTTGTACCCTGATTAGCTGTATGCCATTGACAGATAAAAATGCATCCCTATGGGACTAAGATGAAACACACTATCCATTTCTGAGCGTCACAATGATTGACTGCAGGCCCAATTATGCCAAGGCATTCAATTGTATTTAGTGTACAATCTTCAAGGGCAGCCTGAAATATCTTGCACTCTTAATTCTATTGAGTATATGGTTTATGGTTTAATTTCTTTAATGCAGTACTATCCTTCTGTCACAGAAAGGCAAATATTTTTCAGAATGACTTTATGTAGGGGTTAAATCTACCTCAGGCATTTCATTTTGAAGTGACCTTGTTTATACTGGGTGGAAAAAAACATTATGTGTTTGTTAAACTGCAGCTGCATGTTCAGCATAATAGGAATCTGGACCTCTGCCTCCAAAGATTAATATAGTTTTGATTTGAAGCCAGTCTTAAAATGCTCTTGTTATTAAACTATTAAATTCAGCATGAAATTTGGCCTGTTGAAAAAAGGAGCCTCATTTCACAAAAAATATGCAGATTTTTCTCCTACCCTTATTTTGGTAAACTAAATATTGTAGAAATCAACTTAGAACATGGAAAGCAATGCCTGAGCAAAATAAACATGCAATAAAATATTGTATTTAGATAAACAACAAAAGAAGAGCAATTAAGTATTTTAAGGGCACTGCTGAGTTGTTGAGCATCAGATGTGAATGTGATTAATGCTTTTTGAAATAACTTTTCATGAGGTACACAGTTGAGGACACATATATCTTTGGCTTTTATACTTTATTTTTATCAATATAACTGAGTCATTTCTTTCAAATTTCTTTTTAAGACCTACTGGGCATATTTTCTGATGATTTAGTGTCACTGATGTGCTCACTATGGCAGTTTGATTTTAGCAAGTTTTAAACAGGTATTGCCAGTCTGAAGGTGAACTCTAAGGGTTATGATTTAGAATTATCAGATTTACTCTGTATTATACCATGAAAAGAAAACAAGACATGGCCTCAAACCATGACATTTAGATGGAGTCTTCAAACACCAAGAAGTGGAGTTTGGCAATCTGATATGGGGTTTTGATTTTGCCAGGTTTAATCGAAAGGTCACTTTGCAAAGTTTAAATCGGAATTCACAGTCCTATTTCAAGACTTTTCAGATGCAGAAGTTTAGTAAGAATATATATTGCAGGTTAAAATGATTCTTTTAGTTCTGAAATAATTTTATGATCCCAGGACTTTTTTGAGGGCACAAATAAAAAGGATTTTAATTTTTTCAAAGTCAAAACAGTAGTTGTTCAGGAATATTTGCTTCCTAAGTTGAAGGAAAGGAAGGAGAATGCCTTCTGCCAAGTGAAAGGCAGGCATCAACATAAATTGTATAGTTTCAAATCCAGTGATTTAAGAGAAGGAAACAAATAGGTCTAAAGCAACATAAATTAGCTACAAGCTATTTCTTAAATTGAACTTTACCTCCCAACTATGTTTTTAGATCCCTATATCTAATAAGGTATTTCTTTGTTTTGTTGTGATAAAATAAGTGTCAATATTCAAAAGCGCTACAATTTGTATTTATGACCTCATAAAGACAAACTCACTACATATTAGTAGGGCTCCTGATTGTATTTCTTTAAGATCAGCTTATGGAGCAATTATTCCTACTGAGCAATTATTCCTACTGAGTGCACACACTGTAGTCAGATGTCATTGTTAACTTTGCCACTGATAAAAGAGCAAAGAGAATTTCTGATCAATGCCTTGCAGCCCTCTTTTAGCTGTGTGCTGGTACCTGGCTTCTGGCATTTATCAGTTCTTCAAACAGCCTTTATTGCTTACCCATCTGACCACCTTGCCTGACTGATTTTGAAGTGTTAATGATGTCTGTCAGACCTTACAGGTCTGTATTTCTGAGAAGCCAAAAAGACTATTTTTTGAAGGAACACATTGATGAGCTGGTTTGTAAATGATTATATTATCTCCTTCCTGAGCAACCTAGTCATTAAATTATATTATATGCTACATTTTTTTCTGTAATGGCCTTCCTGCAGTTTCAGGCTCCAGACTCCAGAGCTTCAAATGATGTAACAATATTCTTTCCATAGTGTTGATAAACATGCCAGATAGCTCATTATGACACATCATTCAATTCCTGATACCTACACTTAAGCTTTTCTGCTCCTGGTGCCAGGACTTATGTGCTAAGCTAGTCATCACTGACTTCTTTTTGCTAGCTGAGGTGTCTGACACATCAGTACCAACAAGATATGGATGTATACAGACTGAGACAAAGTGGTTGTACTAAAGGACATTTGCACCCTCTGGAGCATTAGGCTTCAAGAGAGGACTTCCAGGCAATACATGAAATATTCATTTGTACTTGAGTTGTCATTTTTCTATGTCCCTTTATATATTGCTGTGCTGAAGCACTGAGTGTACTGCTCTGTATTTTATCTCTGTATTATATCTAATCTAATCACTATATTTTGAGTTAAAATATTATCTTCTCTAGCTCTTTCCTTTGATCAGTTGATTTGTGGACATTAGAAACTCATTAAGCATTCACACCCCATGCTGATGGGTGTAGTCTACACAATCAAACAGACAGTTTATTGGAAATGTGTATAAGGTGCAACATAAAACATATTTAAATAGCAATTGAGTGTAAATATTTCATAGCATAAAACAAGTGCCAAGTCTCACTGCTTGCATCCAGAGAACTGACTTCATTTGTCAAATTAATGTCTCTTAAACAGAACATAAACAATTTAAAAATAAAATCAACTTAATGCAGTCCTCCCATGTAATTCTCGGTTTACATATCTATGCAAATTTACCCTGTCACTAAATCAGATTACTGACTTCACAGACAGCCAAATGCATATATTTAGGAACTTGGCATATAATAATAATAGATTTCAAATTACCTCTTAGGCTAATAAATCTAAACCTGTTTTGGGTTTTTTTTTTCCTTCTGCAATGTGAAATAACAAAAAAGGAAGTCTCACAAAGGACACAGAAAAGTTCATATTTCAATCAAATTATAATTACCTTAAACCAGTGTATTTTTATTTTACATTGAGAGAGTCATTTTATTTCTGAAATAAGGGAATTGTGAATATTTATTACTACATCCTTGCATATCAGAGCAATATAAAGTTATACTGCAACTCTCAACATGATTTCTTTGAAGAAGATACATGATTTTAGCTAATTCAGTTTACTATAAGTATGTTTGTAATTGTTTCTGAAGGAGCTAAACAAATAGCTAATAAAATATAATCCAAAATATAAACATTTTATAGTGGTATTTTAATTTAGATAATTTATGAGGGACAACCACTCTGTTAGCAATTTACTCAGCAAAAATATATAAGGGGTTTAGTTTTATATGCTGTATAAAGAGGGAATAAGCATTAATAATAGCATTAATAATTATATTATCATTGTTGAATATCCAATCATTCTTCCACATTACTTGTTGCCTAACTTTTAATGCAAATTTTTTTTTAAAATGCTACATCCTTCTCCTTTCAATGTATGCTTAATGTATTTGTATATTAATAATAATTTTGACCTTCAAAACTCATGCCTCTGAAACACCTCTAGTAGCTTCTTTTCTGGTGTTTTTTCTGTGTTCTGAATGCTAGGACTATAGTCAACTATGAGGGGGACCATACTGGTAACTTAACTATTCTTAGAAATGTCTAAACTGGAGTCATCAGTGGTACTAGTACTACACACAGGAAATCAGACTTCTCTTTATCACCTGAAGCAAATGTGAAATATTTCCTAAATACAGATGACAAATATCTCTATAGCATTAATTTGCACTTGTCAAACAGGCAAAACCTTTAGGTCAGAATTTTCCAAGAATGCAAGCATGTTTTAGCTCAACATTTTTAAGCTAATGTATGCTTCTGCTTCAGGATTTGTATATGCAAACCCTCCTAGGTTGGGTGAATTTCCTGTATATTGGTATGAATGGTTGTACCTGAAGGTGTTAATGCAGGCTATTGCTTGTGTGCAAAAAGGGTTCAAGTCTGAGAATTTTTCAGAATTGATACTGAATAAGTAGGTTCCTTTAAATTCAGTCTGATATTAAATGACTGTGGGGTTTTTTACAGCACTGGGGTTCCCTATTATTTTATTTATAGCAAGGATATTTCAACTGCTGCATGAACTTGTTGTTTTATGGGACATTGCAAATACACTATCGTTTCAGTATTCCCAAACACAATAGAATTTTAGAATAAAAGTGTGTAAATTCAAATTCCCATACATCTGTAAAGCCTGCTCTTCTAAGCAGGAACTCAGAGGAATTTAATTTCATATTAGCTATGTTTCTTAGGAAAACAAATTTCCAAAAGCTCCTTTGGCCATAAATAAAACAAGTCTGGTGTGGTTTTTGTTTTGATTTGCTTTGGGTTTTGCCCCGGTTTATGGCCACTTAAATTTTTTATACATAAAATCAATACATGAGCAAATCTTGGAAATACTGGCCAGTGTATACTACAGAACACAGAAAATTCCTATGGAAATGGGCACTCAAAGATCAGATATTTTCTTTTTCTAACTTTTTTCAAATCTAGTGTAATTCAAAAAAGGACAAAACCTGCACATTAATACATAAAAGATTTTGCATCCATTTCTTAAATCTCTTCAGATTCAAAGTATCTCTCTGAACAGCTTAAGCCTGACTTACAGAGGCTGCTGCACATCTCTCTGTGTGAGAGGGCAGCAATGCTAAATCACTTCTTTCAAAGAGAGTCATGTTCAGACAATGAACACAGTGAGAGTCCAAACAGTGATCAAAAGGCAGTGTGGCTCAGAATCATACTGCTCAGCAGTTTCAGGCTGTGTTGAGCAGTTAGAAATGGTAATGAGAGGCACAGAAAGTGCCAAAGACTCTCTTTACTCACCCACCAAGAATAATAAGCTACTGGTGACCTGGAACTACATAGCCCAATCATGAAATACACCTAAACATTAGATCTTGGTAGTACTATAAAAAGACTATACCCTATTAAAAAAGAAAAAGTAGTCAGCAATGAACAGGAAAAGTGTTATATCACAGACCGCAGCTGAATCCAGCTTGACATTGTAAAATATGATCGCCAACGTTCAATTTTTGATGCCAGCTACACTGGACAGTTTGTCTGCTTTACTCAGCAGATTAGAATAGCCCTAATATTTTTAATAAAATAAGGCAAAATTCAAAGAGTGTATTAATTATATTAGATGAGTTAATATGTCAGTTAGATAATGATTTATGGTTCTTTGAGAGAAGAAATTTGTCCATTTCAAGAAATAGACACAAAGAGGTTATTTTCTTTAGCTAGAATTTTCTGTCATTGATACCACTGATTTCAGGCTACTTGTGATAACGAGGGTGTTCGTATAGCCGAGAGTCAGGGAGGAACTCTCATCCTTTCTGCACCAAGCAGATTAACAGAACTGTGCATCAGACTTCAGGTGACAGGAAGTCATCCACAACATACCCCAGCTTGCCATGTAGCAAGCTATTGTACAGCTATTGTAGCTGTAAGAATGAATGAAGAAAATTTTGTAGATATTCATGCCACTGACAGCTGAACTTAGCTATGTAGGTCAACTGGCATGTTTTCCCTGATTCTTTTCAAAATCAGTGGAAACTTGTTCACCTCTTTGGAAGGGTCACCTTAGGGATCTTCTGCATTAGACCTCTCCTTTGAATTTTCTTCTTCATGAACATATTTCCCTGCACTGAGTAATCAAAACAGGTGGAAGACTAAAGGGCTAGTTTAGGCTCCTGAATATATTTACCGTGACCATTTTGGGTAGATGAGGTCTGACCTGGGCTGTGTTTCACCACAAGTGTCTCTTTAACCACTTCACAAAAGGAGTCTTTTTAGGCTTACTTTGTATGTGTCAGTGTAGCACCACAAAAAGTTTATTGTATGTCAAGAGTATGGATTTGCATGTTAGAAATTCAAATATTTTATCAGAAATACCTTTAAGATATGTGTAAGCTTTCTCTAATGAAAGATAATAGATACTTAGAGACTTCACACTTTAATGTTTTTCAATAGATCCAATAGTAATAATTTTCCCATGTTACATGGTTGTTATCAATGACAGACAAGAACCATTTTTGTTGTTCAATTAATAGCAACTTGTCTCTTCATTATATCACATTAATACTTACAGATTTTATGGCTGTAAAAACATTCCATGAAAATCCAACGTCAATATCGTGTGATCTCCAATATATTTTCTTTCTGTTTCATTATTCTAGAAGAGAACTGAAACAAATTTTGTTACCTCTTAAGGCCTTCTGAAAATTCAAAACCAAAACCTATTCTTTTCTGATTTTGCTTCATACGCTGTCACTTTCATCATGAAAAATTTGAAGGACTTAAGTGTTTGTGATACACCACTAAGACTAATGGCTTCAGAGTCACTTCACTTAGAGATGTGAATCATCATTGAGGAAGACACATCAGTTTTAAAGCAAAGTAAGCAAACAGGAGAATAATTTTATCTTACCAGAAAAAGAAGTAAACTTTCCCAAAAAAAGAAGTGAAAAATGTAGTGTCAAGGAGAAACCCAAACACTTGGGAATTTTGGCTAGAACATAGAGTTGTTAGCAAGTCCAAGGTCAACGGAGCACTTTATTTTTCCATTTTCTACAGGTGAGAATTTTCTGAGGTAGCTGAGAGATGCCTCTTTGCTTTTCATTCTTGACCTGAAGGATTTTGTTTTTAACACTTCTCACTCCAACATATAGTTCTCTTTTGCTATCACAGTATTCCTTATTTTAGTGAATGAATGTCTGTAAGAAAGATCTTGAGATGCTGATCTGTATTACTGAAAGAATTTCCTTTGAAACCTTAACTGTTGACTTGCATCACAGAAGAGTTTTCATATTGAAAACAAACTGTTTTTTACAGGTTTTGAGAGTTTAAAATGTGCATTTTTAATAACTGAAACTCATAACTTTTTAAATAACTGCTAACTTATTCAACACCAGTTTGTTTAATACTATGTAGAAATAACCCTTTTTCTTAGAGTTCTGCATATTTTCCCTAAGGCAAAAATTTAGTTCTGTTACTTGTGCCTTCTTACTCATACTATAAATAAAACATGGATTCTCATTACATAAGGGAAAAAAGGCACGTTTTCATCAATTTATAGGATTTTGGTGAACGTGAAACAATTTTTGGTTATTTTATAAAAAGAAAATACAGAGGGAAATTCAAGGAATCATTAAAAGAGCTGTGATATTTTAGAACAAGTGTTATTTTTATTAAACATTTCAATCTTACTAAATTTATAAACTACATAATTCCAAAAATATTCCCAAGTAACTCATAACTGAGACAGTAGCTGCTTTTTGTGACTTCAATTAAAGCAGCGATTTGATACATGTTCAAGAAGACAGATAGCTCTTGACCTTGTGAAATCCAGGACAGGCATGTGTCCCTTTTCATGTATCAACACAGGGTTTTATTAGTTTTTTACTATTTTCGATACCCATTTTATACACAACAAGAAACTTTTACTTGGTTTTCAATTCATGTTTTAAAAGATTAATAAAAATTTCATAATACAACCTGGAAGCACCTTTTTTTTTCTCCAGAAAGAGGACCACAAGGCACTTAGAAATAAACGTTCCTGGCATCACGATAATCTGATTTCCAAACTGGAGATTTGACTCTGTGCTTAGTTCTTCAGAGTCTCATTGGATTCATGTCATTGAAACATTGTCAGAGAATTGTATTTATTTTGATACAAAATTCATGTAGTGCTGAGGAGAACTGAGGAACTTAATTCTGAGATGTAACACACAGGCTACATAAAAGACAATGTAAGACCTTTCTTAACTTTGACACAGTATTTGAGCACTCCCAGTAAAGGTAATAGGACTGACTGTAGGAAGAGAATTACTGTGCTTAAGCAAACACCAGTAAGTTAATGAAACGCTAGTGTTTAAATGGAAGATCTGCTAGTGAATGTAAGAATAGCTTCAGTGCTTAGTGCAACCTTTTTAGACAGTTTGTTTTACTCATTAGCCAAAGAGACATGCATGAATTGGTCAACTTGTAGCCACAGCTGGACCGTCTCTAATCAGTACTACCAAATTCATTGGTAGCTGCCCCACGTTCTGTTAACTGAGATACTTGTAGTGGAACTGTTAAATCTCAGTCAAGCTTCTACTTTGCACACACTTAGTAAGCAGGAACATTTGCTGATTATGTACTAAAATACATTCCTTGGGGGCTTTTCTCAATACTTACAATCTTACATTGGTAGCTCAATAAACTGAGAGAAAAGCCTAAACAGATACATAAAAATGAACCAATGGAGGAAAAAAAAATTCGTAAGAGGACATTTTGTTTCTGTTTTCATAGCAGCAAAATCATTCATCCACCTTGACCTCTGTTAAATCCTTGACATAATCCCATACAACTTCCTTGTCTCTAAATTGGAGAGATATGGGTTTGATGGATAGACTGTTAGATGAATAAGAAATTGGCTGAACGGCAACATCCAAAGCATTGCAGTCAGTGACTCAATGTCCCAATAAAGATCAGCAACAAGTGATGTCCCTCAGGGTTCTGTACTGGGACAAGTATCTTTATTAATGATATACTGTGGGATTGAGAAGCCAGTCTGAAGACAATATAAAGCTGAGCAGTGCAGTTGAGGATGCCATCCAGAGGGACTTTGACAGGCTTGAGGAGTTGGACAACATGAATATCATGAAATTCAACAAGGCCCTGTGCAAAGTCACCTTAAGACTGAATAAAAGTTCATGAAACTGGTTTACTCTATTTGTAACCCAATTCACCAATTCTCTTTATGAGACAAAAGGTCAAAAAAAAAAAAAGGCAAAGTATCTAGGCTACAACATATAATGAACTTTTATTTGGTGACTAAGTAAATCAATTGGGATTTAAAACACTCAACAATGGATAGGCATATTCATAGACCCATTCATAGGTCTAATTATAACTAAGAAGTCACAGTTCTTGTGCTGAATTTACTATTGAGGCTTTTCAGAGACAGCTGCCTGCTTCCATAAAGATATACATACGGATAGATGTAAATTGCATATGCAGTACATACATATGTAATATGGTAGGAAAACCATACCACTTAAAAAGGGGCACTGAGTTTATACACACAAAACTCTGAAGCAAGAAAGCTTGTACACCATTACATCTGTGGCAAGAAATTTCAGGCAAGAGACCATTTCAAAGATAACTCAAGTATAAATATTCATGTAACCTAATAGGAATGTTTGAGTGTAGATAAGTGAATATGTACACTTAATTGTACAGTCCATCACCCTCTAATACTACTCAGAAAAAATTCTATGACTAGCTGTCAAAAAGTTATTCTGGCAGATATTCAGACACTTATTATACATTGGAGACTTTACTGAGAAATGTACTTTCTCTTCCTTCATTATTGAACCATAAATAATCAGGATTGACAAGTCTTAGTTTTATTTTACTCTGCAGAGATGGTATGTACTTTAAGTCTACTGAGAACTGTTCTATGACATTTCATAATTGTGGGTAGATAGTGTTCAGAAAAATTAATATGATCCATTCTGTATTTTCTTGTTTGCTACTTCAGGTGGTCTAGATCAAGGAGCAGTTAGTCGGTCACCCCAGACACAGGTGCTACATTCATGAAAAATAGGTACTTGTCAATGAAAAATTTCAACAGCTACCACCCAAAGATTTTTTTAGACTAATTTTATATTAGATGGCCATGGATTGAATATGTCACAGAAGTATTGCTTAGTGGAGAGGCAGCCCCTCTTTCCTCCTCTCCTTCTTGTGCAGGGACATTTTGTCTCTTTGCCTGCAAAGCAGATGGTGTTCAGCACACAGGGGGGAGAGACAAGGCAGTGGTTGGAAATGGAATAGAGTTTTGAATGTCCTGAAGGTAAGATAGGAATTGAATGGAGCACTTCCATCCTGTATCTGACTACTTTAATGAAAACAACCTCACCATTTCAGGAATGACTCCATCTGCCTTTGTACATGACTGTTCTTTAGTGTCAAGCATGCTGCAAATAATGCCTTACAACTTGATGTGTTTGCTTGTGCTCAGGCATTGAAGCTGGCTGCCCAGACAAATCTCATGCTGACAGGCAAATGTCTCAGAAGCTTTAAGTGGGTCAGTGAGAAGGTGACTGCAAATGACTGTGTTTTCCAGGTTGAT
>VZTZ01014770.1:37991-65226 GCA_013400955.1 Drymodes brunneopygia | reverse complement strand
TTTATTTGCCAAGCCTCTCCATATTTATATTTGGATTACCGTTCACCATACTATAGGGGTCTTATTTTCTTTGCTTGTTTAATTGTAGCATATGTTTTACAGTTATGGATTACTTGGGAGATACTGTTTATGGTCAGATTTACTCTTCGGTTTTGTGTCCATTTATAGGTGGTATCTCTACTCTGATGATCTGAGGTATTATGGGCCCATCGGGCAAGGAACAACTCTCTCTTGTGTTGCCAATTTAAGTCTATCTTTGACACCTTTATTTTTGTAGTCTGATTTATTTGTTTGTTGTTCTAGTGTTTTTTATTAGTTTGATTCTTAGGGATATGGGTATTTACGTGGCGGATTTTTACTGGTAGCTTTTTTAGTTGGGCAGTGATGTCTTTTCATTTTTTAGTAGCTCAGATTGGTTTTTTTTTATGTTGTCAATTAGCTTTCTTTTACTTTTTCAGTCATTTTTACAGAGTATTGGCTACTATTTATGAATTAGTGTAAAGGTAAAGTTTTGGCCACTTCTCTTTTTCAGTAATGTTTAGGGCCAGCTGAACAGCTTTGAGTTCAGCGAATTGACTTGATTTACTTTTTCTTTTAGTAGCTTTTGTAACTTGTTGTGTGGGGCTCTACATAGCTGCTTTCCACTTTCGTTTTATCTCTATAATACGACAAGAACTATTAGTAAAAAGAGCACAGTGTGCGTTTTTTGTTGATAGTTGATTGTATGGTGGAGCTTTTTTAGCCTGCGTTATTTGCTTTTGTTTTTTTTTATTAGTGAGACTAAAGTTTTTACCTTTAGGTTAATTTGTAAATATTTCTAAAATATCAGGGCGATTAAATTTTTTAATACGGGTACGGTGTGTTATAAGGGTAATCTACTTTTCTGGGAGAGATGGAGAGTGGTAGATTAGTGCTGTGTGGCCAGAATGGGCAAGACATTTTTCTAAGACCCTCCCTTGTGAGATTCTTTTAAGAAAAAAGACAAATACTTATCTTAAAAAATAAAAATTACAGAAAACCACAATGATAAAAATGTCCTCTTTGCTGGCAGCTACTTGACAGCTTTTGAAAGAATTTGGCTTTTTGACTATCAGTAGTTTTCCTATGTGAAAACAATTTTTTTTTGTTAATCTCGTTTCCTGGGTAGTATAATGTCACAATGATATTTTGATCATTCAGAAATTATATTTGTTTTCCTAATAGTGATTCAAATAATTTTTTTCAGTTACATGTCTGTTCTACAAATCATATGTTACATCTATGTTTTCAAAAGATTGTAAATATTGCAGAAAAAATGCCACTTTGCTAATAAGGGGATATTATCTCTCTTCGGCTGATTTTTTCGGGTTTTTTTGACTGAAATGATGAGCTGAAAACTCACTCTCATGGTTATATTTTGAGTACAATGTAATGTTCATGCAGCACACAGGAGTTGCTGCTGCCCCTGTCTAAAGGAATGTATGTAGGTATGTGTATGTACAATACATGTAAGTATGCATACAAAATATACATGTAAATATATATGAAGAGAGAAACTTCTCTTTTACTGTGTGATTCTATGAGTAAATACTTTATTTGTAAGTATATATGCAGGAAAATTATCGAACTATCATAGTTAATAAGGAGGTCTATACCACTGTAACATAGCTCAAGTACTAATTTTGGAGAAGATGTTGATTTCCATGGGGGTTTTTGGCAGTGAAATCTGTCCTACGTCTTCTAGTGATTTAAATGTTTATTAAAATGCACATCAAGAACCAGTTTTATCTGATTATTGACCACTTGGTTCCTTGAATACCATTTAAATAGGAAGAATCACAATATGAGTAGTATAAGAATAGCTAAATGTGTTTAAAAACAAAAAGGCAAAATCCAAGAAAACTGTTGTTTCAGATGAATGCTTTATGAAATACTTTTTACTGGGTAAAGGAAGATGCAAATGTGAGAGGGATGATAAACAATAGTTGCTAAAGTGACATTTTGTAAAGAGCATATTTGAACCTTGTTTATATTTTTACCCAAAGAATTTATATATCAGGAGGGATTACCAATGTTTGTGATATTTCAATGTACAAATAAGTATGACTTTGCACTTCTGCCTCTAATTTTGGATAATCAGTCACCTTCTGTCAAATCTGATTGTAATGACAAGTGAAATTTTTATTAAATGAACAATTTCATGCCTGTTGTCTTCTGTCCATAGAACAAAGTGATGAAAATTGGCCTAATCTCCCAAGGATATATTTCCACTACATGAGGAATTCATCTTGAGAAATCTAATTGAGCTTAGAGGGGCATATGAATCAAAGAATCCATTTTTATTTTTTTTTTTAATTTTACTTAAGGTTTTTTTTCATTTGCATCTTTGTTTTGCTATATTTTTTATTGAGCATTCCTAAAGAACATGCTCTTTCTCTATGGTCAAAATGCATATTCAGGATTAAGAAAAGAAGCTCAGATATTTTGGAAACTTTTTAATTCAAGCATAAAAAATTACTTCTTGTCATCTACCTAAAATAACAAAAAATAGCCTTAGGAAGCTAAAGATTACCAACAGTTTGAACTCATAGACCTTCTTTTTCAGGCTCCAAGGCCTCTCATTCTCAAGTCCTTTACTGTTCTCTTCTGGCATTGTCCTTTTTCTTTTTGCNTTTTCTTTCTTTTTTTGTTTTTTTCTTTCTTAAGTTATTTGAAGAGGTCACCTGCCTAGTTATTTTCAAGTGCTCATATTCTTAAAGACCAACACTTTTTTCTAAGGGTAGTGACTATGTCTTGAAAATATGATCCTAGAAGAATTTCTAGAGGCTGTTTGTGTTGTCACTGTGTAATTACAGTTAGGCTTGTGGGCACATTTAAGTATGATCCTGAAAACTTAAATTAGTGATTGCTGGGCTTGGTATATGAACAGCTGACACTGGAAAACAAAATCTTGTGTCAGACATATTGACATCAGCTTTCTTAATTATGCAATTTTTTAGAAGTGGACGTCTCATTGGGGATTTTCAACAGTATGAGATCTGTACTCTTAATTCCGAATCACAACAGCATTCTTCCTGTTTGGTGACAGATCATCAAATGAGCAGGTGCAAAGAAGAAAAAATAGATTATGTGCTCTGTGTTTGTAAATGAGTGGAAGTGTTTCCTCCTCGTTTTGATTGATAAAAGCTGTATTCCAGGAAAGGTTATTATCAATTTGTTATTTATACCCCTTGGATGATCGGCATAGCCTAGAAAATGCTTTTCCAAATCAGCTTGCTCTACAACCAGAGCCTGTACAAATGAACTTTCAGGCTTTAAAAGAAAAGGGAAAGGGAGATAAGTGTCCCACATTAGCTTTGCTGGAATGAGAAACTTCCTAAAACACACAAAAGAAGTCCATTGTTTGTCTTATTGCGTTATTAAACTTAGGACTCTGACTTTTCTTTTTCTGAGGCTGAAGAGATTTTTTATCATTATTCATCTTTTCTATAACTGGCCTTTTTTATTTCTTTCTGAATGCTAACTGTTCAGTCAATGACTGCAGTAAAAACACAATTTTGAAACTCAATAAGACTATAAAATTTAAATATGTTTTTGACACTGTAGTAGAAATATATTTTATGAGCTTTTTGGAAAAGAAGGATATTTGCTTAAGGTCCTTACCTCAGCTTGATATTTTGACCATAATAACCTTTTTTCTCAGCATTTATTTTCATTAATGCATGTTCAGTGAACCAGTTCAAAAGATGGTTGTGTCATTGTGGTGCAAGAGTGTGTATGAAGGAAACAAGCTCAAAATTCCTGTTACTGTTGTTGAAGATCTTGTATTATGGGGCTGCTACTCTGTTGTGTAATTGTTTCCTTTTAACTGGAGTTCATCTCCATATGCAAAAGACAAAAAAGTGGTTCAAGTGATAAACAAGTATAAAGCTATAGAAACTTGCAGTTATATTTACAGGCAATGTAGTTTAGGCCCAGTTTGCAAGAAAAACATGAAATCATTTGATCTTGTGTTGTATCATATAACCAGCCATAAAGGATTTTTCTGTGTTCTGCTTTTGGCTCTATCTAGGGTATCAGCTGTTCAGATGCTCACTTTCAAGTCAGGTGCATGTGGCATTTTCTCTTTCTGTTTTGTCACCTCAAACAGCTGAATCCTCATGTTGTGAAGATGCTGTTTTTCCAGCAGGAACACTCTGGCAGTCTGGAATTCCCATTTTTGCCCAGCTGGCTGCCTTACCAGCTGCGGTTTGATAGTTGTTGCAATTAATATACACATAAAATAAAGGCTTCACTGTGCACTGCTGGGACAATTTACACCTAGCTGGCAGAACAATCACCTTTGTATTTACAATTCTATTCCCAAACTGCTGTGCCTGACCTTGCTGATAAATCTGAGTCAGATCAGTGTACAGGAACATGTAATTCACAAGCTGTCACCATTCTCAAACTGAAATCAGAATTGAAACTTTCATTGATTTAAAAGGGAAAAATCTTCGTCTTAATGACTCAAATGTAGCTTTCGGTCTGAGAGAAAAGAACAACATGGGGAAAATTTGCCTTCAAAGACATAATTTCCTGTGGAAGAATGCATTATTTTGTTGTCTCCTAGGTATTAATATTGGTTTAGCTAATGGTAGGTTTATAAATAATAGCTTGAGCCTGAATGCAGACGAACATACCTATAAACGACCATCTACATGCTCATTTAATACAATCTGCTTTTCTCTTATGTACATTTTCTGGATTTGGAAGGAAAAAAGTGCTGCATACAATCAACAGGTGTCCTATAATATACTTAGCCTAGATTTAAAGAGAGTTTTTTGTGTGAGTATATAGACTTGAAGATGCTTGGCTGATAAGCATCAGCCTTACAACCTGGTTGCCAGGGCACTTGGCTAAGTTATAGACTCATATTTGCCAGCACTTGATCACTATACAAAAAATGTAGAGCAGCCTGGAAGTGAGAGAGGCAGCAACAGCTGCCTGCCTGACTCTAGTCTATTTGTTAGGGCACTTGCCTAAGGTACTTTTCATTTATGTGTCTGCTTTTAGGGTAGCTCTCCCCCTTCAACACACTTCTGTGTCTTTTTGATGCAAGCAGTTCTAAGGGAATCCCAGAGTTGCTGCTCAGGGTATGCCTACTGCATGTTTCAGGCTCTTTGAGAAAAAGGTTCTTTCAACAGTTATTTGAATGTTACCTAGCAGAAGGTTTGACCTTCACAGTGGTTTCTAGATCACTTATAAGACCTTAAATGTCATTAAAACCAGTAAAAAAAAAAATAAATAGAGATGCATAATTCTAGTCTCAGAATCAAAAGCCTGGAAAAGGTCTTGTCTGGGTTTCACGTACTGAGAGACACTGCTTTGCCAGATTGAATCTTTAATAGCTGACTTCAAAACAGAAGAACTGAACTGGTGTAAATTATGAACAGAGTGGAAAAGCTATCCAAAAATGCACAAAAATCCTACAAAATTCTTCAATACAAAAAAAAGCATGATAATTTAAAATACATTAAGTATTTAACATGATTCTGATGGGAAATTATCCCATTTTATCCCAATACATTTCTGAAATGAATTTTCTTTTTAAAATTATAATACATGAGGAGGGAGACTATTCTTTTTACAAGAACAAGGTATTCTGAGAATGCCAGAAGAGACAAAGTGTCTGCTATTAATTTTCAATCCACTTTTCAGTTTAAGTGTGTTATTGTAAAATAGTAAATGGTTTCACAGCAAATTTGATTGCAAGTTAAATTTCATAAATTTAATTTTCCATCATAACAATTCAAAGTATTTCCCCATTCTAATAATATTCTTGAGTCTTGATAATACTGTTTCATTCTCTTATCTTGTGGATGAACAAATTAGCTCCGTATAAAAATTTTAGGTTTTGAAATATGTAGAAGAGAATCCCCAGATAACGGAGGTAAGAAGAAATATTATGATGTAAGGAAAACTTGTGGAAGACAGGTAATCCAAGAACAATGATGTTTGAAATTCTAAAGATAAAACAGAAATACGGAGTAACTGAAGAGAGGTTTTCTTTGGAGTCTGGTCCCATACTGCTTTGCTTCCTGCTGTCTGAATAAGGTGGAAATCACAGAACTTCTAGGTTGTCCTGCTCTTCATTTAATTTCATAAAACTGCCTTTAAAAAAAAAGGCAACCAAAATTATAACGGAGTTCTATATTGAAGCCCTTAAATGTGATAGTAAACTTATTGTCCCACCCCCACATTAATCAATGGTCTCCAGTAGTGTTTAGTATTTGCAAAATTGAATATCTTATAGAAACATTAGATTTCTGAATCCTCTGTAAAAAATTACGGGGATATTATTTTCTATAAACTTCTAAAAGATGGAGTTTTCCTCTCCCATGCACATTTTCTTCAGATTTCACTTTTCCTCTAGTATCTTATTGTATACTGGCTACCATGATATTTTTCCATACTGTACAGTAAGGATGAAAATTGTATTTCCTAGTGTCAAATTGTTACTTTAAAAGAAGTTGTGACTATGTGCCAGCCAACAGCTATTTCTTCTTTCAAATCATCTGTCTAAGGTCCCAGTCATCAATCACCTCCCTCAACTTGTTTTACCTAAGCTGTGGAAAGGCTATCAGTGACTGAAGTGGGATTTTTGCTGCTGCATTTGTTTTAACCTCAACTAGCAAGTTGAATGCACCACATCTGTTCTGACAGAGTATTCAAAATATTTCAAATGGAGCAAAGAGCTCACAGACTTCAGTAATGTAGCAATTATCTATTAGATGGTGCAAACACATATTTTGTAGAGAAGAGAGGTTTCCTATGTTATTTCTTACAAACATTTTTGATCTAAATAAAACCAATAATTGATGGCTTTCTGATCAACTTGTGCTATCAAGCGTAAGGCAAGAGCTTTTACTGAAACCAGATGAGCTGCTCCTGACTACACCTTGAATCTGAGGAGAAAGGAATACAAATTCTCACATGCAAATGGTGAGGGAGCTGACTCACAATATTCTCCCAGTGAGTTGTACAGGGTCTTGGTGGGATGATGATCAGACACACAGCTGTGACAATATGGAGAAATATATAGACTAATATTGCTAGGTCCTGTACCCGGGTCAGGGCAATCCCAAGCACAAAGGTAGGGTCAGGGATGAAGTGATTGGGAGCAGCCCTGAGGAGAAGGATTTAAGGTTACTGATGAATGAGAGGCTGGACGTGACCCAATAATGTGCACTGGCAGCCCAGAAAGCCAATGGTGTCCTGGGCTTCATCCAAAGCAGAGTGGCCAGCAGGGTAAGGGAGGGGATTCTGCCCCTCTACTCCACTCTGGTGAGATCCCACCTGGAGTTGTGTGTCCATGTCCTCAGCATAAGAAGGGTGTGGACCTGCTGGAGTGAGTCCAGAGCATATCCAGGAAGAAGCTCAGAGGATTGGAGCATTTCTTTGAGGATAGACTGAGAAAGTTGGGGCTGTTCAGCCTGGAGAAGAGAAGGCTCTGGAAGAGACCTGATTGTGGCCTTTCAATACTTAGAGGCAACTTATAAAAAAGAGAGAGAGAGACAGTTTTCCAAGACCTGGAGTGACAGGGCAAGAGCCAAAAGTTTGAAGCTCTTGTGTTGACCCTGTAACTGACAGCCTTCAGGAAACAAGGTGGTTTGTGCCCCAGGTTTACACAATTCCAGATGCATCAAAAAGCAAGATTGTCTTTCTGATGCTTGAGGATTTGCAGCTTCGTTAGCTTTTTTTCTCCTCACATAAGTACAAACTTGACTAGTTGCAGTAGAAGAATTCTGATTAGAGTGCTGCAGGTGAAGTTCTGAGGAGTTGACCTACACACCATTGAGTCTATGCTTTGAGTACACATTATGTGGAGAGGTATTCCCCCAAGAAGTACTAAAATGCCCTCTTTAGGATTGCAACATTTTTTCCCCTTGTTTTATATAACTAGAACAGGTAGAAAAGACAAAGTGATCATTCTCAAGTGTTAATTATGAACACCTTAATTGAATCTCCATTAATTTGTCTCTGTCCTCACCATCTAATTCTCCTAGTTAGAATCTCCTGGCATATGTAAAATATGCACAGCAGAAGAAACTTCTGCTGATGCATCAGGAGGTAACTCTGCCATAAAGGTTGTATTAAGCTTTTCAATTAAAACAGATGTGAATTTCTCTATTTCACACTTTAATGATCAAGTGTAATCTTCAAAGGTTCTAACAGCCATTAAATTTTTCTAGAACATTTATAAGCTAAAATAAACTGTTCCATTAGTAGCAGAAATAATGAAACTTGCTTTCCCATTGTCACCAGTCCTTGCACACCAGCCCACACTTGTATGCAACCACCACAGCAGGAGTGTAGCTTATCTGGAGCTGTGAACCTGCGAGAGGATTTTTCTTTTTCTTCCTGTATGTTGGCTCCTGCTCCTTGGAAAAGATTTGGACTGAGCTCTTTCTGATTTTCCATTACTAAAGGAATAGATAACGTCTCCCATAGAAGTAAATTTCTAATGAGGAAGCAGGGGAAAATACTTTAACATCCTTAAAAATTTGTCCACTTTCAAATGTGAACAAAATAAACCCATTGGGGGGACAGTGAAAGTATCATCACTTGATTTTTTTACTTTTTAAGAAAGCTCATTAAGTCTGATATGCTCTATTAAAAATTGAGGTGGAACCTGGTTTTGAAATGAAGCTTTAAAGGTGTTGCCTTATTTTAAATACGGGCTAAATGTTCTTAAGATAAAATTCCAGCTCTGTGAAATGGTATAAGTTTTCTGTTCTTTATCAAGTGGAGAGAATTGGATGCCTTAGGAGGACTTTCAATTCAGCAGATTTTAATGTTGCTGAGCATTTGCTTTGAGATGGAATTAACTCTAACTTGCTTATTTCTGTCTCAAAAGGTTGTCTGTCTTGAATGATCCAGATACTGATATTTAGTCAAACATATATATCTACAGACATTTATGAGCTGTTGTTTGCTTTTTAAAATTAAAAAAAATGCACTCAACCTCCTCTCTGTAGGCTGGATCCAGAAAGATTTGTGTAACAAATCTGTTGCGATTAAGGTCAAAACTAAGTTCTGAATCTTGGGAGACATAGTTGGGGTACTGTTTGAGAATGGATCTGTGAATGAGGTTTTGGGCCTGTTCAAGTTGATAGGACTTTACCACAGATATTTTAGGAGGAAGGAATTCTTGTGGAACAAGTAGTGCTTCTATGAAGTCTTTGTTTTAGGGTTGAGTGATTCTTGGCAATGATTCCTAGTTCAGGTTGGTGGGGCAGCACTGATATTAGTCTGTTTTACTAAAAACCCATAAAACCCCTTTTTCTGTTACATTGAGAAACAAGAGGTGTCTTTGACCTTAAGGAGTTATTTTTAATTCACAATTCAGTTCTATTTTTTTGGTTTGAAAACACAGGATTTTAAATTAAGCAGGTCATAAAACTACAGTGGTATTCCAATTTTTATAGGAATTATTCTTAATTTGCAGCAATAACATTATTTGCAGATAAAAAAGATGCTAACACTCTGCCTTCCTGCTAATAAGTGTGGTCTCCCAGAATGCTAACTTACAGGCTTCTTTATTGGCTTTTTTGCTGTGGTCTTGTGTCTTTTTCCAGTCTCCTATTTTTGTCATGTCCCACCTTTCCCCTGATGTATTTAATCACAACTGAACAGAAACTTATTTCAGTTGCTTATAAAAAGTGCAACAAAGAGTGGTTATGGTCTGAAGGAAGGGATAGGAGGGAAACTACTGCACCTGCTGCCTGGCAGTACACCTGGTGTGAAGCCACAGGGGCTTGGATGTTGTTGAAACTCTGGTTTCTCCAAGAAATTTATTTCTGCTTGATTCAGTGACTCTTCTAATTCAAATAACAGTTTGTGCTGCAGTAGTTGCTTAAAATCAACAGTGACTACATATGAAGAAAAGTGATAAGAAAATCAAGGTTTCAAAAGCCATAAAGATGAAAGAATTAGTTTTCCTGAAGCCTCTGCACTGTGAAATACAAGTGCTGGAACATCTGGCTTAAGCTTCTTGCAATTAGCTTCCAACAATTTGTAGATACACAGTGCTGTATATGCAGTTGCTATTTTCTCTGTGAATTTTTGTTTTTTGAAACAATACAGCAATTAACAGTGATAATGCAGGGGAGGGGGGAAGAGTTCTGGTTTTGTTTAACAAAAAACATCCTTCATTACCCTAGCAGGTGTATGAGCCATTTTGTCACAAAGTTTTCTTTGAAAAGGAATCAGCACGTTCTGTTGCTTTGCAGAAGGCAAGTATGATTTGAAAGATAAAAGCAGTTACATACAAAAGACCCTCATTTACATTCAGGCATCATTGCTTGTATGAGTATATGAAAGAAATCCTCTTTGTAATATGTGTTTCAAAACTGAGGGAAGAAAAGCAGTCCTACTCACGGATTTAAAATATGCTAGTTAGTGTTGAAGAAGGAAATAATTTAAAACAATGATGAAGTTTTAAATTCTCCTAAACCTCATTTACTGATGTAATCTCTGATGACAGTGTTCAGATGGGAATTTGAGGTTTTAAAACTTCAAGATGGGTGGGATATGAAGTCTTGTGTTTCTGACAAACCCCTGTCAGACATAGATACAAATGTGATTGGAAATTTAGATCTTGAGAGTGAAATTCTTGAGCAGAAGACATTCTAAACTCTGGGAAGAGAGAGATAGGAAGAGACTTTGACTTAGATGCCACTCTCAGACAAAAATATAGACCATGATTTTGAGATTTAGGACTATGTGTGATTAAAGAATAGGAACTGTATTTTCTTTCAGCACCTTCTAGAAGAGAAATATTACAAGTTAGGTGATGTCTCTTTTTCCTTTTGGTGGTGATGATGTTCTGATGTGGTAGTGAATTTTAATAGCTTGTTTTTTCCCTTATCAGAAGGCTTAACAAGGAAGGAAGGAGCTGGTGGCTACGGTACCACTCCAGTTGTTGACTCACCAGTTCCAAGTATTTATTTTGAAATAAAAGCCTCCTATGCTCATTAATATTCTACTTGGATGTTTTAAAGAATGTCTTTCAGCATCAGAAACTAATAGCAATATAAGAAAACACAAAAAGTATGCCTGCTGAATTTTAAGTGTTCAGCATTGTTAATATTGTTAGCACTGCCACTTAAGAATATGCTGTGAATTCCTGGGCACAGATGGGAAAAGGTACCTGTTTTCTTTTACAGTCCAGATGAATCAAAGTCTCGTTTTCATCAAGTTTTCTCCATTAGCTGTGGACTTTTAAGACATTGTGATTTTGGTTTGAATTAGCTGCTGCCCCCTTACATTGGTCTATAACTCAAAGCCTTTTTTAACCCTCTTTCATTTCTATGCATATATTCAATGTCTTGGTGATAATTCTAAGCCAGATTGCAAAATGATTTCTTATTTTTCAACTGTTCCTTGAAGTCAATGTGAATTGACTTCAAGAATAAAAACATTAGTCTCTTGATTTAGACAACAAGAAATCTCTGTGGAGATACAGCTTATTAGCTAAGCAGATAAATATTTTCCACAGCTATTTTGGTTTTTTTTTCTTATTCTCAGTATTGACAAATGGACTCCTGAAACACATAGCACCCCCAGATTTTTCTATGAACCTTGCATGGATGAGTCATCTCCAGACTCCTCTCAGGTAGGATACTTAGCTGCATAAGAGAGAGATTTTTATTTACAACCACATCCCTAAGACATTGAAAAGACTTCCTTGTCTCAGGAAGAACCAAGTGGCACAACTGATACTACAGAGCAGAGTATTTCCCTCTCTCCTCTCTCTTTTCAGCATCCCTGCACTGTCACAAGAGGAACTGAATAAATTCTGGAATTGCCACTCTTGTTAAATGCTTCTCTTAATGTAAACTTAATTTTGTTCAGACTGGAAGTACATGTTTGCTCTCTGAAAATGTGGAAACTAAATCACTTTTTAGTGTGAGTACTAAAACTCTGAAGTCTGTCAAGTGAGCTGTGTTACATTGTCTTGAAAGCTGCTGTCACACATTCATGATGGTCAAGAGCTGTGTCTCTGCTTTCATCAAACAGATTTTTATGTTCACCAGGTGCTAAGTTAAGTAAAGTTCAGAACTGTGAGTGGCAGGCACATGGGACAGACAGAGGATTTGGAGTACTGTACAGGCAAAAGTAATTTTGGAAGACCTTTTGAATCTGTGTGTGGAAGCGTACAACTTCATCATCAACCAGGGAAGGACTGTTCAGAGGAAGACAGTGCTAGTAAATTTGAGATCACGTCATCAGTCAAATTTGAAACCCTTCAGCAGATTGAAACATCTACTTTTTTTCCTTTCCCAAGTGTTTTACTAGCAAAGATTGAACAGTCACATAAAAGTAAAAATATTTGTCTTCAAGGGGAGTTCCAGTAATTTTAATAAGCTGTCAAATATCTTGTAGAAAACTGTGTTACTTTTATGACAGATAAAGTTTCAGTGAAGCTGAGTATTTGTACAATTTATTTTAAGAAATTCAAACTTTTTCCACTTTATCTTAATAGTTCAAGCAGATTGAACCTGTTATCAAAATAACTTACCAGAAAACAGTAGCATTTATTGAATTTTATAGACTGGTATCATCTTAATCTAAGACACTTAATAGGAAAACCTTTATTTTCCAAAGTACATTGGGCTTGAATTTAAGCAAGTACAGCATTGGTGCAAATTTCTATTGTTCCTTGAGGACATTCACACTGACACTGTCTCTGCTGTTTTCAAAACTTCAGTCCTTCACTGTTAACAATGAAAGAAAAGTTAGACTTTCAGGAAAGGTAGCTGAATACAGGTGATATTTTCATGTATACAGAAAAAGGTTCAAACATGGATCCTGAATTTAAGCCTTAAACCCACTTTTGTAAACATCTAAAGTTAGGACCAGAAACATAATTGATAATGAAATTCATGGTGCGTAACATCAGATGACAGGATCCCATCTGTTCATTTGTATTTCACAGGTCACAGACTGACAGAAATTCACTAAACTCTGTAATTAGTATTTGATAGACATGTCTAATCAAGAAAACATAAAATATTGATGTGGAAATGTTAAGAAATCAGCATTTGCCACTTATTGGTTAGTTTTCTTTAAGTCTTATCCATGTCTGATTTAAAAGATGCTTACTTCTAAATCAGAAGACTTTGGTATATTCCTCAAGACTATATCAACACTGAATGCTCAAAGTGCTGAGGAAGCAAAGAATGATTTTTCTAAAAGTCATCCCCAGAAAAAAGAGAGTTGGATATTTGGATGAGGATGAGAAGTTTTGAGAGCTGGATCTGCAGGGCTGTACAGTATATTTGCAGAGAATTTAAACTTGATCCTTATTTCTGGCACTGAACCCCTGTGCAAGTGCATAATCCTGTTGTTTCATGAAGAAGTTTAGAAATGTTTTTATGCCATCTTTAGAAAAGACCACATTGGATATCCTTTTTCTTTTAATGTAGATACTCCTTTTTCATGTGAACTGGGAAATATTTTGCCTCTAGTTATAACAGGATATTGCATGTCTTGATGTTTTACCCAGTGCTAAAAAAGTGGGACAGATTCTCAGATCAAGGGCAACCTTACCAAAATGATTGGGACCATCTGATCTCCCAAAGAGTTAGCTGTTCTGTTTGAAAATCTGGATGTCTAACCTGAAGATGTTTCTTTTTCTTCTTTTGAGACTTCCATTTCTATCAGGTTATGATTTTTGCTTATTATGTCTTTTAAAAGATTCAGAACCTCTGGGGAAACAAACCTACCAAACAAACCGCAAAACAAATGACTCAATACTGTTTATAATGCTGCTTTGCTAATTGTTATCAATTCTTTGACAACATGAGTAATATATTAGAAAATGTTTAGGTGATACCAAAGAGACTATTATAAGAAGATAAGAAAAAATGTCTGCCAGTTCACTAGTTGGAAAGGACTTCGTAACTTATTTCAAATAATAGAAAATTTTAATCTATGAATTACAAAAGTGAGGTTCTGACTATTGCTCAGGTGCAACATCTTTCTTAATTTGTTCTTATTTAGTGACAGGTTTTTGAGTCTAAGATGTCAGACAACTACATCTCCTGCTTTCGTTGTAAAGAAAACCAGAATGTTCTCGTGCATTCAAGTTATAAAATTGCCGTTTGTATAGCGTAGGTTGAGCAGTTTCCTGATTTTGAGGGTTCTATAAATCTTTTAAGCCAAGGTACTGGTGAGCCAATGTCCTTACATGATTGTCTTAAAGCTACTGCCTACTGCTAGCTGTGATTCTTCCATTACACTGGGAACGAAAGAAACTTGCTTAAAGAATGCTTACTGCTGTCTTTTAGCATAGAAAGCACTAATTTGCCATTTGAAAAAGAGGATTTAAAAGTACAGTGATTTGTTATAATTTTGGGGTTTACAGTTAAATTAAGACTTGTGAGAAGAGAAGGGGATTTGGGGACAATTCTGGAAGAGATGTAAAAAAATTTAATGGGTCATAAAGCAGTGGAAATTATATATGAGACTTACTGGTCACTATAAAGTAGGAGGAGAATAATCTGTTATTTTCACATGCAGCATCAGGAGTTATTAATAATGAAATGGTGCCCTATCTCCCCAAAGATACATCAGTCGAAGAAATTATCTGGAAAAACAACCTGAAACATCTTACTAGCTGAAGGCCTAAGGAAAGCTATTCATTCACAAGCTGACGGATTTCAGACAAAGGAGGAATGTGTGCCCTTGCTCTAGTTTCTCTGGCCAGCTACAGCTTTGCTGTGATGTTACAGAGGGGCCCTTGTCAGCATTTTGTCTAGACTTCTCTGCCCAGTTCTGCTCCTTGGCAGAGGCCTAGAGCTGAGAAGGTCTCTATTCTCAGGCTCTGCAGTTCTTATATCCCATTTCAGAAGGTAATTTAACCTTTTATATTACTCCTCTGAATAAGACAGGTAAAAACTTCATCTACACTTGTGATGATTATAATTTTCAAAGTTTCAATCAAAGGCAGCAAGCAAGATATATTTGCACCATTATGGAAATTTTAAAATTTTATTCTTGCATTTCCCATCCTTGAATCTTCACTGACGATGTGATCTGGTCTTTAATGCATCTTCACCAAAAAAGCTAGTTATGCATAAGAAATTTGCATGCTGTGTTATCAGATAACTAATTGCTTAGATCAGGGCAGTTGGCCCACAGGAGCTTTTGTCTGTGTTTTTTTGTTTTTGTCTTTCCTGATGAAATTTTTTAGTTTCCTTCTAGCTAGCTTAGTTTATATTAAATTAAATGAGGGTCTAATACTTCTTTCTGTCTCTGCTTTGTTTCTTTCAAGGTTCGTCAGTTTATTTGGAAGATGTTCTAAGAATCTTCTGCTTCTTTTTCAGGTTTCCTGAGCCAATTTCAAATTAATTAGGCAGTGTAATTTCTCCTTGTATATCTCCACACCTGATTCATATCTTGACAAATTTTACACAGGCTGTGAAATACCTTTGAATAAAAGCATAGAATAATTTTAGGTTAGAGATATCAAGACAGGCTCTCAGGAAATAGGGCCTACAGACGTCTTGCCTGTCTTTTTCTCCTAGAAGGCTTTTTTTTTTGATGTAGCCCTCAGATGTGATTGATATTGGACAGCTGAAATGCCTTAAATCAGCTCCCTCATTTAAATGCCATACTCTGGAAATACTGACAACATCCAAAAGACACAGCTTTTTTGACCTGATAGCTAAAGCATAATATTTTATTTGTTGGCCAAGAAAAGGTATTGCATTATCTACCTTGTCAGTAGACACTGACATTCATAGTGCTTGGCCCTCATCCTAGGACACATAAAATGCTCTTGATAAATTGCTTATGAAAAGGCTGGGTAGACAACAGGCATAGTGACAGCAGAACATCTCTCTTCTCTGCCTCATTCAAACAGGAGAGATGATGTATTCAGTTTTCCCAGTATGGGATGTTTCAGGGTGATTACTGTAATTGAATCTGGTAGCAGACACATTTATGGCTTTGCAGATGTTGTAAAATAGCATTTAATGTTTTCTGTCTTGAGTCTCTTGCAGCGGCCACCACCTCTTCCCTTCCAGAGGAATACCAGCTGAGGTAATAGCATTTATGTTTGTCAAGGAGTTAGCCCTCTAAATGCATACGAGACCAGTTTTTTTATGTGCTTATTGGCTTCCCACAGAATGTCAAGACAAAGCTGGGGATTCAGCACTGTCCAGACTGTGTTTTCAAAGCCATTCCTTGATACCTGAAGTTTCAAGGTGGAAACCTTGTCCCAAAGGTTGGCTCAGGTAAAACAGAGGTTCCTACAGAAGGGTATAGGAGGAAGAGAGAGCTCACTGGCTCTGGTCAATGCAATGCAGGAATATTCTGAACAAGTCATGAGCAGGGTTTAAAGTTCAGCACCACTCACTAAAGAAAATCCAAACCCAGACCCCACTAAAAGGAAACATTCTGTAGCCATTCCTCTGGAAAGTGAGTGAAAGATTGGACACTGTTTATGCAGCCAATGGTCTATAGATTCAGGGACTGTGAAAAATGCTTGGATGCTACAATGAACTGTGCTTTTACAGGTCCGTGGAAGAGATGACATTTCAGTATAGGCTATGCAGATTTGAACTGATTTATGGAACTACCCTGTCCTCATCCCTGAAGATTTACACCCTAACCAGCAAAACCTGAGGGCAGAGAATGATATGAAAGGTAATTTATTAGCCACTAATAAATACTGCATTTCAATAAGTTACAAAGAATATAATTGCTTAGGATGGAGAAGACCTTTAAGATCGAGTCCAATCGTTAACCCAGCATTCCCAAGTCTACCACTAAGCCATGTCCCTAAGTGCCACATCTACGCTTTTTTTAAATACATCAAGGTATGGTGACTCCATCCCTTCCCTGTGCAGCTTGATAACCCTCCTGGTGCATAAATTTTTCTTAATATCCAAACTAAACCTTGGTGTTCCCCCCGGAGCTCTGTCTGAGCAGCTGGATCAGTGGTGGTGTGCAGAGCTTGAAGAGGCAGCGGTTTTCTGCTGAGTGGTTGAGCTGTGTGGGCTCCAGTGCCCTTCCTGTGCCCCTTTCTGGTCAAGCCGTCATTCCATGTCCTTGACACACAACACCCTGGCTACGGGCACTCTCCAAGGACTTCTTTTGTAGGGTTGAGGTTCTTGGTTGACATGGCTTCTGGCCTCACCCAGGTCTCATTTGACACTGTGGCATGAACTGTGGGCTCCCTGCAGATATCTTTGCTCTCTTGAGGTTCCCCTAGATCAGGAAGAACCCATGTGCACCAAACTAGAGCTCCCCACTGCAGCAACTGAGAACAGTTCTCATAATGAAAAAAAATCTCCCTTCTTAAATCTCTCAGGTTTTAAAGTTTAGGTATGGACGATGTACTTGCTTTTCAGAAGGTATTAATATTATAGGTGAAATATTGTTGATCTCTTTTGTGGTTTTTTTGTTGTTTGTTTGGGTTTTTCCTGAAGATGTTTGATTCCTACATCCTGAAGTTCAGGAGTATTGAGTTTTAGCAAGAAGTTTTTATTAGGAATCATAAGGATGAAAGAAATGGGAATTAACTAAAATACTACTCAGAAAACATGACAGAGTGAGTTCATTTAATAAAGATATGAAAAAGATTGGGTCCTGCAGAAACCTTGATGTACCCTCAAAGAATCTCAGATCTAATTCAGTTTTGTAGGTTGGAAAGTCATGAACATTAAAAACTAGTCTAGTGGGATACAATTTGATTACAAAAGAAAGGTTATGACTTTCCTTTTATCTTCTCTTTCAGGCCTTTCCCACTAACTGTGCAAGAATGCAGAATGAATCAGAACACAGTCATTTATTTCATTTGAATGCAGGTAGTATATTTTGTGCTAAAGCCTTGGACTTACCTCTTACAGTGGAATATAACTTTGTAATTACTGTGCAGAAAGACCAAGCCTGTAAGTAAGTATTAGAAAATATTCATCTGGTCATGTTTTATTTCTTCAATCCATATAGCTGTTCATCTGTTCTCCACCTCTTGCAAGTGTAGAGGACAATCTCATCTCTTTTTTACTCAGAGAAGTAAAATAATAGCTATTACTCATCTTTCTTTGGTGCAAGAAATATTCTAGGCAGAATTTCAATACATATTTTAACAGACCAAAATCTTAGGGAGGAATGTTTGCTGCAGAAGGCTTTGTCAAAAGAAAGGTTCTTTAACTGAACTACATAATATGCTTCTTTCTGGTAAGCTGCTGGGAAACATTTATTTTTTTACAAATATAAATATATACTGTCATCTACCATGTCAAATAACAAGTATGGTTCTTTTTTTTGCCCGTCAAAATCCTCAAATACCTCTTTCTTTTTTCTGGAAATTATACCTTTGCACTTATCTGAAAGGTATTTACATCACTTTAGTTTCATAACCCTCTTAAAAGTTAGCTTTCTGTCATGGACAGGAGAAGTGAGCTACAGGAGAAGTAACTTCTATATAATTCTATCAGATCATAAATGGAGTCACTGCAATGTCACCATGATGCAAGATTGATGAATATAATCTTTTATCTGTTTGCCTACTGTCACATACAGATCACGTTGTCCCCACGCATCACAGAGATAGGTTTATCAGAGGGAAGGTTTGTCATCTCATAAATGGTGGATCAAATTATGAAAAATATGTATCCAGTGGGGCATTTTGTTTCACTGAGAAGGTTGAAAGGAAGATGATATTTTTGTCCTTTAGAAGAGCCAAACAAGATGTTTGGCATAGCAGGAATCCTATGACTAATTAAAAAGAGTGATCATTCTTGTAAAAGTTTTCTATTCATGGAAGAAATACCATTTTGAAAAAAGAAAAAATGAAAATAAAAAGAACCAACCTAGGAGCATAGTCCTACCTTTCTGATGCATGAGTAGGAATAAGAAAAAGATATGTGTAAAATGAGTGATCTTCTTAAGGAGAGTTCTGTTAGTGTTTGTGTTAAAAAAAGGATCAGCCTGGACAATGTTTTCCATTTTATGCTATTACATTTAATAATTGCATGTTGAAGTTCTCCTCTTCTAAATTTGTGCACTTATAAATGAATTTAAAACAAACAAAAAAACAGGTTACTTTTGCAAAATGACTCTGGAGAAGAAAACGAGTCATGCTAGGTTGTCAGTCCACTGTGAACTGTTGGTTCCCTCCTGTGCTAGAACAGACATAGTCTGTGGGTGCAAGAGTGGGAGTCTATCAGTGAAGAAGTTAAATGGTCATAACAGAGCACACTGAAAACTTAGTTTAATAAAGAAATCAGAAAATTTTCACTCTTAGAGAAAGAGGGGGGGGAAAAAAAAGAAAAAATCAGGAATAAAAAGAAATCCTAAATTTTTTTCTACTTTAGTGAGTGATCTAAGAAACCCAGTCAATTTTGTGTTTATTTTAATATGAAGCAAATTAAAAGGTAAATCAATTGCAATACAGGGGTACCTAGCGATTGGGATTTCTGAAAATAAGTAGCTTATTAAAGTAGTAGAAAAATGTAAACTACTGCAGAAAGGCAGAGTCCAAGCAGGTGTGTTTCCGTAACAAGGAATACACTGCTGCTTTTCAGTTTTCTTAAGGCAGACAATTAAATATGGCCATCAAGAAGCATGACAATCCTTTAATGCTTGAGCCTGATAAGATTTATAGATCAAATAGAGCAAGTTTGGAAAGCTGGGTGAGGTGTGTGGCCTGTGTTATGGTTAAGTACTTGATCACGAATCACTTGTTTAGCCCGAAGATGTGGGGCTTTTCTGTGAAAGCTTTTTTCTTCCTGGTGCTTTAATCCATACTGCCAAAGGTCCCTTAATCCTCAGTTTACCTGCAGCTAGATTTGTTCAGAGAATTTATGCTGTCTCTTTAGAAATGCCTGAACATTTACATTTAAATTTCCTAAAAATCATCCATCTGTCTCCCTGGCAATTTTGAAGGTAAGACTGTATTCTGTCGCTGGCTGGAATTGGGATGGATTTGGGATCAAGTTGCATGGCTCTTTGACTGCAGTGGTTTGGGTTTTGGGGCAGAAACAAGGAAGGGCCCTCCCAGAGCAGTAAGGAGACAAGTAAAGAGTTGCCTGGATGTCTAGAAGCAGTGCATTTTCCCTGAGCAGATGTTTGCTGTCAAGGTGTTTGATGTCATATCTGCTATTTGGATCTCGGGTAGCAGTAAGTAGATCTCTTCTTACAGCGCATGCTTGTTGTGCACATGCACCATAGTCCATCTCTTTGCTCTCAGCATAGAACAGAATGGGAGCTTTGTGGATGGTAATCCATATGTAATCACTATGCAGAGCATATGGACTGACAGGCAATGCTAACACAGGAGATTTGTCCTCATACGCCACATTTTGCCCATATGGATGACACAGTCTGTCAGTGACTAAAGAGGACAAAACCATATCCCTCAGTTGATGTATTTATTACTCAACTGCCACAATAAAAAAGGTGACTGCAGACAAAATTTTCTGTGGAAGTGTGTTTCTTTTATACCCAGTATTGGGGGTTTCATCTTAGCAAGGACATTGCTATCTTTTTGTTCACAGTTGATATGTGTCTGGCCATCAATGGAGTCATTGTGGGCCTGGTAGGTCACAGATTTAGTGACAGTCAAAAGTCTCTATCATCATTTAATTTCATCTAATGTGGTCTCTATCATAATTAAATTTAATTTCCAAATGATGATATTTGGATAGTTTTCATTCCAATGTGAAAATCTTTTAACTGCACTTCAAACAGAAGAAAGTTGCTCATTTTGTTTCTGACAGAAAACCCAGCAGGAAAGAATGATTTTTGAAGTGGTAAGAACTAAACAGCTTATGCCATCTTTACTCACCCTAGTAAGATTAATTTCTTTCAGATCTTTCAGATTCCGAGGTAGAATATCAGCTCCAAAGGAAACCAGAAGCAATGAATAACTCAGCTTCACTTTCTTGCAATGCTGGCAACATCTTGGGTTTATAGTGTCCTTGTTAGCTAAATCAGAAATGTCACATAAGTCTGAAGTCATGACATTGCTTCCCCCAAAAATTGGAGAAAATCACTTGCTTTTATAATGAAATGTCATTTGCGGTGTGGGCTGTGCTTTCTAGATGTGGCCTGAAACAATTTTCATAGCAGTTGAAGTGTCTCTTTATTGAGTGTAAAGGAACTAGAGACCAAATGCATTACATCTTTTCAGATGAATTCAATTTGTGATTCTAGAATGGAGACTAGGCTTTTACTAATAAAGCTTGTAGTGAGGCTGAGAACAGAAAAGAGAAGCCTTTTTCTCTTTCTGCTACTCATTTCTGGGACTGAAATGTGTACGAACTTTTACAAAGGTACAGAACAGCAGTTCAGGATATTTTGAATAGTCTATTCTTCTTAATGGGCTTTTAAAATACCTGTTCTGGGTGTTTTTTCAAGTTGCAGCCCATTTCAGCTTATATCTAGCACTTCTGCTTTTACTCCATTCTTGCATTGTGACAGCCAGAGATTCCATTTATCCGTGTTTCAGGGGAACGTAGATGAAATATCTGTTTTGCTTTGTTCTTTTTTTACCTAAGGCTTCACATTTTTTTGTTAGAGTACCATGGCATTTACTTGTTTGTGTATTTTCACATTTCTTATTGCTAAAACCATTGTTCAAATTTAATCCTCATTTTGCAGTCTTAGTAGCAGAGCCCCATATGGGTTAATTTTTGTAGTTGCCAGATATTTTGATGAAGCACTGACCACTTTCTCAGGAGACCATTGTCTCTGCTCAGATTTAATATTCCATTCATCCTGCTGGGAGTTTTCTCATCTCTTGTTGAAGGAAAAATGGAGTTATAGGAAAGAGACAATATCCTCTGCAACTGTAAATCATTGTAGGATTGATTTTTAGAAGGAAGGAGGAGATGGGGAGACAATGGTATAAAGGTATAAGAGGTAAGATATTTGGCCATAACAGGCAGACAAAATGGGAATTCTTTGCAGTGCAGTACCATATATTGCCTCTTTCAGGAAAGATCTTTCTCACACAAAGGTGGCATCTGTAAGAGTTTGTGCATGTCCAGCCTGCAAGTACTGCAGTGGGTGAGGAAACTGTGGGCATGAGTTGCACTTAGACCTATCTGCCACCCATATTCTGCCCACAAATGTGTCCCTGGGGGGACAGTGAGAGCTCACTGCACTGGAAAATGCCAGTGAGTTGAATTAAAGTCAGGAAAGGGTGATTTTCTCATCAAATTGTGCCAGCCTGTACAGAAAGGCATCAGTATTCAGTCTGAGCTGATAACAGGTTTAAAAGATGTAGTATAATCAGCGCTGCCAGGAGACAGCATAGACACATCATTTCTTGTGTGCTGCTGTAGAATAGAAATTACATTGTCCCAAAAGGCTCTGTTGAAATAGAACTTTGAGCTTTGTGCTTTATGAAAAGTTGTGATACTTGGAGATCGGTGAACCAAAAGTTTCTTTTTTTCTTTTCTACTTTTTCATACTTATCTGAGAAAGGAGAAGTTTTAGTACAGCAGTATTTGCTAAAAGGAGCTCTTGAAGGTGGCCTCATGCTCTAATGCCTACAGCAGGAAGCAACAACCTAAACAGCCTCAGGGAAGGCTTTCAAATGGACTCCAGGATACCCAGTAGGCTTTGTTTTGAGGGTTTCTCTTGATTTTACTGAAGCTAAGGAAAGGAAAGAATAAATTTAAAGAAAATATTTTCCCAGTATATTGACAGGACCTTATATATATATATCTTACTCTCCAGTCTCTGCTGAATGAATAGTGAGGGGATCAACACTGTCAGTTGAGATACATGCAGAAATGAATAAGTAACAAAATGTGGAAGAGAAACAGTTTTATATACTTTAGTTAGAGAATCATAAAAGTTACAGAATCACATGAGGTATGTAGAAATCTTCATGGTTTCTAGGAAGAAGTATTGGTTGGGGAATTTTTTCATTAGGTCCATTTATACCTCTTACTAGTTTTTAAGAGTACAACAATCTAATATTTGAAACCCACAGTCACCTCCTAATGCTGTATTATTGTGTAAATCACTTTTGCATAAGTGATGTAAGCATTGCTGAAAAGTCAGGAAACATCTCAGCTACAAAATTTGGATCCTTAAATGGTGATTCATAAAAATTTTTAAGTGTCTGGGAGTCTCGTAGTTTTGCATTCAATCAGCTGTTGTAATGAGATAAACATGAAGCCATAAATAAGCTTCATTGTTATCAAAGAATAAATCAGAACTTAGCAATAATGGAAAAAGGTATGATTTCTCATTCTTCCTAAAATACAAAAAATGTACGGAAATTTTGCCTTGCAACTTCCATTAGAATTGAGGAGGTGGAAAATTTTTAGATTTTTGATACCTTTATCCACATATTGTAATGATTTCTGTATGCACTGATCACAAAAGTAACTTCTATTCACAGAAATATAATCTTTCTCCATATTTGGTAAAGACCAATTTGATTCTGAGTGAGGATAAGGAGGGTTGATCAAATTAGTGTGTTATGTTGACAACAAATAAGGGACAACTTGTAAAAGAATGGTCCTGGAAGCATGGCATCGGTTCTTACATGGACAGGGAAAGCAATATGAACAGTTCCTTGTTTTCTCCATCTGCATTTTTAGCTGTCTGTGTTATTTTTTGCATCAATTCATCAGCAATGGCACTTCTGTAAGAAGTGTCTCACTGCCTCTTGAAGAAAGCTATTGCTCAAGATCACAGTGCCAGGCAAAATGGACATCTTCTATTTCCCTCCTTTCTGACGGTATGAATTTCTGATGGTGGCTGTTACTTTCTTAGAAGGGATTATGTTTCTGATGTTTCTGAGAGCCCAGAGGATGATCCTAAATTCCTCAAAGAGGCTCAGACACCAAGTCACTCTCAATGAATTGAAGAGCAACAAGAACCAAAAGTCAGTTTTCCCTGATGTACCACACACACAAAATTTATACCTGCTCGCAAAGTCTCCCTTCTTTCTCACAGTTGCTATTAGATTAACAGACAAAAATATGGACCATTTTGTGCCACATCATGGTGTGTTAGAAAACTTTGGTAGGATGACATTAAAAAGCCTGGAATGAGCTAATCCTCTGGGACCTTCAGAAATCCAACTGCTGGCAGAGCTGACTTTGTCCCAGGTGCAGGTATGGCATGTTAATGTCAGGTTCAGAGCTTGAGACTGAATTAGAGCTTATCATTGCAGACAGCATGGCAGGATAGAGAGAACAAACAACGACATAAAAATAGAATAAAAGAAAATTGGGCTAAGTAAGGAAGGAATGAATGACTGGCTGGGTTTCTTTATTATTACCTTGTAATGAAAAATTTGAGTTTGTTACTGACCTGCTGTTAAAGCCAGTACCATTAAAGTGGAACGGGAATGTTAATAGCATAAGTATTTCTTTCTGATGCTTCTGGCTTAATGCACCTTTAATTAAATCTTTTGGAATAACTGCTTTGTTTTTCTTGGAAAGGTGAAAAAATGTTGGTAATAATCCATTGTTAATTTAGGGACATAATTTTTGTAACCATCAATGCAATTAGTAAAGGTTGCTCAGATATTTTGAAGTAAAATTAAATGCCAGAGCTTTGCAATGCACTCTGTAATCTTTTTACATGTGTACCTCTTAGCATGCTGCTAAAACAGCAAGGTGATAACAGTAAGATGATTATTCCTTTTTGTAATTTTCTCAGTGCTTTCCCCATAGCAAGTACTGCTGAGCATATGAAAGATATGCCACCAAATCTTCCCTTTTACATACAAATAAAGGTGGAAGAACAAGAAGCGTGTTATTGATGCTGTTGAAATAGATGGGAAAATTACCCTGAGTTCATCAGAGGCTATTGTGAACTCAAGATGAACTCTTAAGTGACTGAAAGTTCCGTTCTGGCAGTAGGTACTGAAAGCATGGCTGGCTGGCTGGCTGATACATCTCAGCCTCTCAGCAGCGTCCATTCACTTGCCTGTAACTTGCAGTAGTGGGTCAGGTGGTGGTGGAAGGGTAATGAGCTTGGGTAGGGTCTGCTCCAGAGGATGTATGTCTCACTCATTTGCTATTTGTGTGGGGACAATGGGGAAGGGAAAGCAGAATTAAAAGGGGGGGAATCAAGACCTGGATTTTCTTTTTCTAAGGGGGAAGAAATGTAGGACTTAATGGATGACGGTAGACTCCTTATGAGGTCTAAAAGAAGAGCCTGTCTGCTTCCATTAAAAAATATAACTGGGGAAGTTTGTCTACTGCTCTGATATCCTTGGAAAAAGAGAAAATTTGCTGGGAATATTGCTGATGCAAAAGGAGTTTCTGTTCTCATTAAAATTTCCCCCATGCTGGCATATTGCTCAATTTGCTTCTACTCAATCTTATTTCAATACCTGGCATGATGCAACAACAGGGAAAGAATCCTCCTGAACTGCAAGCACAGGCCTATGGCAATGGATGGTGGTAACAGATCCCCTGGGGCTGTTTGCAGACAGCATTCAGGTCTGCTGCGGTATACCCAACATTGTTTTGCTTAAGACAGAAGATTCTTTAAAACAGAATTATCGGTGTCCAATGCAACAACATTTTAAAGATCTCTTTTTTCCAGACCAGTGTGGTTGGGTTGACCCCAGATGAATGCCAAATGACCACCAAAACTTCTTTATAACCTCTCCCCTCAGCTGGACAGGGGACAAGGCAATACAATGAAAATCTTTCAGGTCAAGAAAAGGACAGGGTGATTCGCTGGGTATTTTGTGAAACAGAAATACCAATGGCACATCTCCTTTCCAGGTACATTTTTGGTCAGGGACATCAAATGTTGCTGAAAGTCATTAACTGGTCATGGGCTAGGAAAATTTTTATCTTTGGGAATCTAATTTTTTCCATTATAAAATAAATGATAATAAATGAATGTTATGTACTGACAGGTTCTCTTAGTGAACCACACCTATAAAGAACAATTTTTCAGTTGTCCTGTAATAAACGTACATGCCAGTCAGAAATAAGGTCTGCCAAGTTTGCACCTCAGTGCAAAGATAATTTAGAACCATTAAGGAAGTCAAATGACAATCCTGGGATGGTAACAAAAACCTTGAAAGTACAGGCATAGGACCATGAGGGGCTCTAAGACCATAAGCACAAATGAGTACTTATTGATCAGTCTAGATGCAATCTGAAAAGAAACTTGTTTTGGGGCATAATAAGAAATGTTGTTTGGCTTACTTGTGCTGACTGAAGAGGCAGTGTGGAACCAAGGTGTGTATCCTGAAGAGTGTTGAAAATATGAATCTCCTGCTAGAAGAATCTGTATATTGTGGAAAATGGTAAGGAAATCAGCAAATGTCTGTTAATTCTTTTGCCAAGTACTGTATGCCGGGTTCAGGTAGCTTAATCATAAATAGAATTGTGCATCAGCCTGTGAAAATTGACTATAACTCATTATACAGGTGTATTTGGATTTTTTTTGCAAGACTGCAAGACAAATCGCTGAGTTCACTGTTTCTGTACTTCAGAAAAGAACATGCAGAATTGATCAGTGTGATATCCTCTGCTGTACTGATACACACACGAGTATCATCACTAAAGAAAATTCTACCCAGGTATTTGGTTAAGGTTTGGTTGATTATGTTTTAGATAATTACTTTGGTTATAAAACTGGATATTAAACAAGAATGCAACGGGACTTTGGGAAGGGCTTCAAAATTTCAGTCTGTATTCACTGTCACAGATATATTTTTCTCTCTGCATTTAGAAATAATGCCCTCTTGATACATCCACTGTAGCAAATCCTGCTATCTGTTCAGCTGATCACGTATTACGATAACCCTTTCAAGTGGGTTAGAATAAATGAGATTTTCCACAGCTGAATTCTTAAATTGCCTTAAGCTGAACTTGGCTATTGATGATGCTGTGAAAATGGTGAAAATTGCATGACACAATTCATCAGTATACTGGGAAAATAACATCTGGAAGGATGGGAATGAGGTAAATGTTATTTGTTTAAAAAAAACCCAAAACAGCAAAACCCAAGAGTTACATTATTTACTCCAGTGCCACAAAAATGTGGAAAATACCAGAAATAGTTTTTCATTATCTGTTTGGAAGAAAAGCAAAAAAGCTGTAAGAATTAGAGACCATGTATCTGATGTCCTCTTAAAGTGCAGAAAACAGGTGATTAGCAATATCAGAAGAAACAGATTGTGTTGGGTTGATATTGACCAGCTGCCAGACCATCAAGTTGCCATTGTTTCACTGTGGTACAAAAGGGATGTTGAGAGGAA